>JAOEHY010013557.1:0-94338 GCA_025447955.1 Psilopsiagon aurifrons | reverse complement strand
GGCTGCCCTGGAGCATCACATTTCCAACCACCCCTTCCCTGTTGGTGAGGACAAGGTCAAGCATGGCATCTCTCCTTTTTGGCTCCTCTGTTACTTGCAGAAGGAAGTTGTCTTCCACACAATCAAGGAACTTCATGGATTGCTTGTGCCAGGCTGTACCGTCCCTCCAACAGATATCAGGGTGCTTGAAGTCCCCCATGAGAACAAGGGCCTACGAGCCTGAGGCTGTTCCTATCTGTCTATAGAGCGCATCATCCACCGAGTCCTCTTTGTCAGGCAGTCTGTAACAGATCCCCACAATGTCTCCCATCGCTGTTCTCCCTTTAACCCTGACCCACAAACTGTCTATTGTCTGCTCACGTGTGCCCTGGTAGAGTTCCATACTCTGAAAAAAAAAAAAATCTAATCTAAAAAATCCAGAGTTACACAAGCCCCACTTAAAATTCAGCATAGATAATGGATGAGAGAAATCTTTCTCTATTTGATGTTGAAGCTCAGTGGGAATCCATGTTGTGGTCAGTCATATTAACTAGTTTGAACACAATTAGCCATACTACTGGATGTAGAAAACACCTGTGTGAATTGCTAGTCTTAACAAGCTATTGTTTAATACTGGGTGAAATGCCACTGGGAGGTCACATTACTGCAAGAGTAATGTTAGAGTCTTAAAAAACAAGCATACCTCTCTTAAAATAGATGAATTCAGGGCTTGGCAGAGCTTTAATCTGCTCATTTAGCATCACCATGTGACTGAAGGCATACGTGTCATACTAGCAGGGATTGTCAGAGGACAAGGTAGGGCAGTACAATCTTCTGTCTTCCTCCTCTGCTGGATTTTAGAAAACCTGAACCTCATGAAGTCTGAAGGCATTCTTTAAATGCTTCCAGATTTTACCCCAAATTTCAAATACTTTAAATAAGGTTCTCAACAACTTATGACGTCATGCTGACTTGCATTACATCTGTTGTTATGTTTCACTGCTCTACAAGGCTGTGCATCTATGTGGCTGAGGCAAGCAACCCAACAGTCTTAACGTATCAGAAACAGTGTGTTGTTTTCACTTCACCAGAACAGTCTCAGTCTGGTGGCAAAATCCAATAGTCATTTGAGAGTCAATAGTTCAACTAAGTATAAAGGTGTCTGTTATTTGTGGGATGACTGATCGGAATATTTTCAAAATATTAACTATATTTTAAATTATTATCATTGTTTTCCATATACCATGGTTTTGATTTGGAAACATGGCAAGAAAAGCCTCTTGAGCAACACTTCCAGCTCTGGTTGTAGCTAATGAGGACTTCCTAGCTGAGGAAGGATTCATGGACAAACCAGAAAACCCTGAGACTTTCCTTTGGATGTTAGCTCTTTCTGTGGGTTTGTTTGCAGAACAAGGTAATGCTTGCAAACAGATATAAAGCAGTACTAAATCAAGTAGATCTTCTATTCTATGTAGGGCTATAAATTAACTTGGTCACTACAGATCAGGCTAAGGTCTAAAAATAATGAAACATATTTGAAATGAAAATATAGGCATACGTGAATACACGCATGGAATATACCATGAACAGATAAAGTACTGTAATCTCTTTTTGCTTAGGTTTGGGTTTATGCCTTGATTAACGCAACCATCTCAGAACCATGATTTAGCCTTTGCACCACCTATGAGCAAGGACACCAGGAACATACTTTTAACAACAAGATTAAGAACTGACTGCAGTGGATCTGAGCCTCTAGGTCAGAGGGAGCTTTCTGAGAAGCACCTACTAAAATCTCACAAATGCCTTTAAAACGCCACCTTAAAAGTGGAAGCCTAAACCTCCCCCTAAAATGAAAAGTCCCTCATTTAATTAAACCTATCAAGCAACAAAATAAAATCATTATTATTTGACATCATCAAAAACTGCATAAAAAGACCAAATAAGGTCTACAAGATGCAACTTCACATTCTTTTCTATATTTTAATATGGATGTAAGTGCATGAATGTTGTGATTCACATTTGTGTACTGTCACTGCAGAAATTATCACCATTCCTCAAGTTGTTAAAAGTTTGCTGTTAGTGACAAAGTGTAGCAAAGAGCTTTTGTATAAGGAAGAGAAGGGGGGCGCAGACCTGCATGCAGCTATGTGCAAAGAGAAGAAAGTTAGTTAAGTTTACCTGACAGTCTGGCAATCTGGCCCCCTGGCTAGTTGTGAGCCGTGTGGCGGTATGGAGGCAGCAGGCTGCTGACAATCTATAAGAAACTGATAAATTAGACATATATACAGAGAGATTACAGAGCAAGGGGTTAGTAACGGTAGTACACAGGCTAACCATCTGATGGAGAGATTTAGTGAGGAATGTGTTCTTTGTTCCTTATCTGACAGAAACACCTTTTTTCTGATAGTAATAATATTAGTTGTTGCCTTGTTTTCTTTTCAGAAGCAGCAGTGGAGACATTTTTTGTTTGTCTTCCCTTAGCATTGGCAATTTTTTGTTTAAACAGATAGCAATAATGGCTGTATTCAAAATCTGGATTTAAACCTTATACTTCTCATTCTTCTGCTCATGGTGAAGTTGTTCTGTTCACATCTAATACAAAAAGTGGCAATTAAGCTACTCAAAATTTCCTCCAGAGAACATACATCCATATAACAACAATTATAGGTGCCATCTATCTTTTGATAAAAAACTTGCAAGAAAGTGTTTGTGACTTCTAAATCCTGCTTGTGAGATTGTTTTTTGTAGGGAAAAGGAAGAAATTGATACAGGCTTTTTTCAGTTTTCTGTCTAGATTACTTTATCAATTCTCTGCCAAACCAGAGAATAAATCACTTGCACAGCTGTATTCCAGTTCTTAATTGATTAAATAACAGTAAAGCCAAATAACCCTTTGCTGCTATGTTTTTACTGTGACATTTATAAAATGAAGATAGCTTAAAACTCAATAATATTTGTGGGACTTCATGAAAGTAGCTGAACAAGATGACCTCGCTTTCTAGCTCACTAGTTTCTACCAAGATTTCCGGATCTCAAGATTTGCTCATTTTCCCCTCAGGGGTCTGGCCTTTCATTCCACTGCCTGTGTGGTTCAGACTGTCTGACAACAGAGTCACCAGGGTCCTTTTGAACATTAAATCTATGCGTGATATTCTAACCATTTGGAAAACTACTAGACGCTACGTTTTGTCTCCAGCAGGGTTTGCTAATCTATCATCCTCTCTGACTGCTTCTACCTGATTCTCAACTTGACTCTTCAGTAGAAAGGAGTTACTGAACTTTAAAAATGTCACAACTATGTACTTGGAAATGTACTTGGAAAGAATTTGATTTTGTGTTTGTCAGTTGACTGCTACTTAAAGCTCGACACAAGTAATAATTTCTCTTTACAACACAGATGTTTTTTGAAAACCCACTTCTACTCTTTGTCTCAATCAAGTGGAAGAATGTGCAAGCAATTTGCTATTTTCTTGAGTCTTGAGATGACATCAGGTACAAAACAGAGCAACACACCTTCCTAGCAACAGTGAACATCATATACACTATAGTAACATTTCCCTTTCATACAAGCCCAGAGTGCTTCTCCCTGCTCATTATGAAGATCTGTGCTGACCTCCAGTGGGGGGAAGCAAGTGTACCCAAAGGCACTTTGACAGGCACAGTTAGTGCTCACACCATTGTGTCAGAAAGCAGAAATGGAATGAAAGGATACTGTGCCATTTTCTCATTTACTAGGATGGTCACTATAGTCCTCAGTACATCTTTTAGCAGAGGAGTGCAAGATCTTGCAATGTGTTTGAGCCATGAATAGAAGGGTCTGCCATTTCAGTACAAAGCTCAATTAAAAGAAGAGATGCTTGGGGCAGGGTGGGGGGACAGACCGAGCAGACTAACTGCAGATGGCAAATAATTGTAAAAAAAAAAAAAAATAATAATAAAATTTACTGTCTTACTCTAAACAAACTAGTTTGTAGAAGTCCAAAGCAAAATCTTCCTGACAGCTTATATAAGGTAGCCAGTGAGAAAAGGAATACAGAACAGAATGCTGTGTGATGAAAAGATGAGGACAGGTTTCATAAATACAGAAGAAATTGTTCTGACAGGCTTTTCCAGAACAACACAAATGTCTGATTTATGATCTTATTCTAATATCTCAAACATCCTGTAAAGATTTTTACGATGCCTCTTCATCTGCTGCATTTGGCAGAATGCGTGAATAGAGCACCAGATTCTGCAAGCATTATGCAATCTGGATAACAACTATTCAATGTGAGCAAACTCCCTCAACTTCATGTGAAACAACAGCTCTTTCTGGCACCAGCAATGCTCATACAATCTGTCTTGCACTAACATCAGTAGAAAATCTAGTGATCCATGTGACTTCAAATGGCTGACTCATCCTCCTACATCCTCCAGTAGTGGAGTTTTTAAGGATTACTCCAGGAAAGAGCTAAGCAGAATATATATGGCTTACATATACGCATTTCAAATTCAAAGGAGTTCTTATCTACTTAAGTCCAAGAAACTGTGCCAGAGCTAGATTTATTCCTTCTATATTTAATCTTTTGAAGTATTTTGTAGGGTTTATAATGCTATTCCCTAATGTCATGACAATCATAAATTGACTTCTTTTTACACTGTGTTAAAAGATGAAAACTAGCAGAGAGCATTCAGTCCTTCCTTTCTATTAAGGAACTTCTGTCAGTGCCAAGTAAATATCTGTTTCTTTGCTGAAGTTTAAAAGTTTCAAAGATGCTTTTACTGATTCTGTGGTTAATGTCACATACTACAAAAACAAGGTAAGAGAATCATCCTCTCTTTTACTTAAATAAATGAATAAATAAAAATTTTAAAATTGCATTGAAAGAAGCCTGTTCCCAGCATTTTTACATTGTTTCAGTTAAGCTGAAGAATGAAAGGATTGTTTGTCATTGACGTAGAAGACACTTAGACACAGATTACACTTTTGGTGTTTCTTCCAAGACCACCACCAAAATGATTAATAAAGTTACTAAATATCTACCTTATTTCTCCATCATCTCCAGTTGCTGTAAGGAAATAAACAACTGGGAATGGCTGATCACTTAAGTCCTTTTACATTCTATGAACCTATAACCAAGAAATGAAGTTCAGTGACCTTTTCAACCACAAAAGGCAAAGAGGAGCTATTGTACACAAAAATTCAAAGGCCAGTTTTCACTGAATTATGCAGGTCTTCAGTCTGTAGGGATCCTATGTCAGTATGAATGCTCACCATTGCATCTGTTGGAGCTTTGGGACTTGACTTATGCTATATGTTAGGCCTGTTCAGATTTTCCAGTTCTTAACATTTTAGCCATTAGCTGGCAATGGTGGTGTAAAGGGCCCAGGTGCTGATTTTCCTTTGGAATCTAATTCCTAGTCCTAATCAGCTCCTGATGTAAGAGCATTAAAATACATAGAGAAGCTACATCTGCTTATATGAGGACTGAATGTGCTGCTATAAATTATCTGCTGAGGGCAAATCTCACACACACAAAAAATATTTTCCTATGCTTCCTTTTGACTCAGACACAAAACCAATGCATTTTCCTTATGTCACAAGGTGTACTCTGCCCTCCAGTCTGTGAACTGTGTGACTCTTATCAACACAGGCCTGCTTAACTGGGTTATTAGTGTCTGAGAGATGGGCATGCCGTCTGTTGACATCAGCAATGTCCTCAGTGAAAAAACTATATGCATGCATTTTCAGTCCCATCTGCTCAGGGCACAGCATACTTCAATGAAACATTTCAGTGCATTTTGACACTTGGTAAATTACTAATCTCTACACAGTGCTGTCAAAGACCAAGACTAGTAAGAATCCCAAGATGAATACTGAGGATGCTCAAAATGAGTAACTGATTCATAAGATAGTGTCTAGCTCAGTTACTCAGTGGAGAACTTTTTTCTCTTTAATCTGAAAAAGTAAAATTGAGAGTCAAACACCAAATCAATCAAACATTTTTTACAGGTAGTTTTCCATATTTTGTATTTCTGATATGAAAACCATTGGGAAAAACTTTCTTGATAAAAGAAAAGCTGTCAAAACACTTATGGCAAAATGTGACATTGAGGCTTTTTCAGTCTTTTGAAGGAACTCTCCTTAGCATCCCATTGACCACCCCAGGCCAACAGGAAGTCCTTCTTTCCGAGCAAAAAGGTTCTGAGTTATTTCACTTTGCATCATACTACCCAATGTCAACTGAACTTGCTCTTATAAAGTTTGAGGAATTCAATAACAGAATCACAGAATCATAGAACAGTTAGGGTTGGAAAGGACCCTAAGATCGTCTAGTTCCAAGCCCCCTGCCAAGGGCATGTCTATGAAGAAGTTACTGACAATTATTTGCAAAGAGAAGCTGTCTCCATTTATACGGTAATGAACTGTTTTCTTTCTCAGGATGTCCCTTTAATGGGAAGGTATGAATGGCATGAGCCAAAAGTATGGGGCAAAGAACAGATCAGTAGTCCTCTAGCTAGGCACAGGCAGAAACATGTTGCATCACACAGCAAATCCTACAAAGACAATAATCAAGCCTCTCTACTCAAAAGTGGGGAACAAGTAAAATTTCCAAACCCATTAAAAAAAAGTAAGATATCAAGAAGAATGGGGCAGAGGGTACTAAAACACTCAGCCAGCTGGCCAAGTTGAGATTTGTAGAGATGTTTTCCAACTGTGATCTGTCAGGATGAGAAAAGTCCTAAAACAATTTACATCCAGGAGTGCTGAGTACATAAGTTTATATAATTATTTTACCAGCTGATTTCACTTATAATTTATCTCTGTTTTTATAATGGATGTCAAGAAAACTTTGACCTTCTTCAAGGTCAAGAGGAACTTCAAGTGATAAAGGTTATTGGAAAGAACAGCTGGTGATAGGACAGCTGTGGCTTACACAAACAATGGTACAGGTCAAAGATTAGAAGAGCCTCTCTCCCTTCTCCTACTTCCATGATCAGTCTGGGATCTGCCCAGTGTGCCCTATGCACAGCCCAGCTAGTCAGTCTGGGTGCAGCTCTGTGTTTCTGCAGACTGTCCTAAGCAGGAGAGGATTACAGCAAACAACCACATAGGTTCCACACGAAGTAAGGCTGGCCTTTACAACCCCAGTTCTCTCACAGCAGGACTGACTTGGGCTATCCTGGCCTGGGAACAAAAAGGCCAGCACAGGAGAATTGAGCCATGTTACAGAGCCATTGTACAGCTCTGTGAGAGACAGCCATATTCTGTCACAGCTAGCATGCAGGCAGCCTAATAAACTTCACTAGGTACAAATTAGCTCCTGCACAGACATTTTTCAGCACCCACATTCTCTGGGCTTTCCCACTGAGTTTTACCTCTGTTCCCATTAAACAGAATAATAGATTGTTGACTGGAGATAGAGAAATTTATCAACCAAGTTATCAGTTCGGCTTACTTCATGATAAAGCTGATCTACTATGAAATTTCTGTCTTGAAAATAGCCAGGTAACTCATATCTAAAGTTTGTTATTCAGAGAAACTTGGTGTCTTAGGTTATTATTGGTTGGAGAAGTTTCAACAACAATGAATTCTTCCACTACTTAATTCTTAGTCTTCCCCAAAATTGAAGAATAAAGATTAAGAGATGTAAGCATGTTGCTGAACTCCCATTTGCACACAGAGCTGGAGGAATCAGCAGTATCTACATATTGCATTAAGATGCAATAGGCCAGTAGTAGGATGCACCTAAAAATCCTCATCTCCTATCATCTCCACATGCTCTTTCTTTTTCTTGCAAAGGTCCCACTGTTTCTACACTTCCAAGCTGACAGAGACTTCCTTCTGCTCCTCCTTCTCTCAGTTCTTTTATCTTCAGGACAAGATCAGACAGAGAAGACATAACAGAGAGCATTCTGTTAAATGCTTCTCAGGAATAAGATCCGGTGATTTGAGTTTTTTGGAACAGGTAGGGGATTTAATTGCTATTTTCTGATAGGATTTAGAGAAATGCTATCTGTCTTGGTAATTTTTACAAACCAACTCACGGAGCATTACTAACAGCTTTGTGCACTACCTGACACATTGCACAGACAGACATGGTTTAGTAGGTCACTGATTCAGTGGGTTTCCAGAGCATGTCAGGTTTCTTGGCTATGTTCTAGTGAGTTATTTCTTCTATATAAGAACTACACTACATAGAGTGTTTCCCCCTTATTTTCTTATTCTGCATGACTGGATTTATACTTTCTTTTCCAACGTGAATTATGCTCAACCCCCATTAGTCCATGTGCTTCAGCAGCAATGTGACTGCTAGCTCAAAGTACAGTGATAAAGCTATATCCCAGCCTTGACCTTTGCTGTAGCTCATATTAAGAACAATTGAAGTAGTGAAAGGCATTTTTCTCCAGTCACAGATTAAAAACATTAAGAGTTTCCCTGTCAGCTCTGTAGGCTTTTTCACCCTTTCTATATCATTATGTGCTTATGTTATTTCCCAAATGCTTTTTGTGAATGTTTTAGACAATTCCTCATTAAATCTACTGAGATGCTAAATAATGGGTTAGTAAAATAGCAGAAATGGAAATGGTAAAGGCTGAAAATATATATTCAGTTCTTTTTTTTTTATATACAGTTCATAAAAAGCACATTTAGAAA
Source organism: Psilopsiagon aurifrons (assembly GCA_025447955.1). Lineage (NCBI taxonomy): Eukaryota > Metazoa > Chordata > Aves > Psittaciformes > Psittacidae > Psilopsiagon > Psilopsiagon aurifrons. The sequence continues at coordinate 85,721 of JAOEHY010013557.1, read as the reverse complement.
GGTCTGATGATTCATGAAATACTAAAAGACACGCACATTTTAAACATTTCAAAAGCGGAAGAGAAAGGCCTTAAAAATACAGAAATTGTCACACTTCTGTCTTTGCATTTACCCATCTTTCATGGAAATGTAAGTGTCTAGGATACATTTCAGATGGCCACAAATACATCCACACCAAAAATATTTGCATTATTTTACAGCTAAAGAAGGGCCTGATCAAAAAATTGAAGTCAGTGGGAACAGTGACTTTGGTAGGCTTTGCGAGAAAGACATCAAGGTACAATTATGAGGTTTCATAGCCCTAAAAATGCAGACAGGGACATACTTACAATCAGGGGTACTAGTCTTGATTAAAGAATTGCTGGTGAGCTTACTCCATACATCACATCAGCCCAAGGAACTGCTCTATTAGAGAGCTAAAATATCAGCATGTCTAATTTAAACATAGACTTACTTCAGCTTTGTCTATTTTATGAGATGAGAAGCACAATATTGAACATTCCTGTATATTTGAAGGTAAAAATCAGTAAGTCGTGAAACCACATTAAACCTTGTCATAAAAAAAGATAAAGACAGATGGGTTTGTTACCAACATAAAGATATTTCAATAGTTGTTTTAATTAATTGATGAGACTGGATTCCAAAGCCCTAAATTTTCACAGAAAGCAATAAATATCTGGTGACACACCTTAAAGATATGATGTGTCACCTGCATACCTGATTAGTTAGAAACAACTAGAAGCCAAATAAGATTTTACTGGAGAACTTTAACAAATGATGCTAATATTAACCATTCCATACAGCAATGACATTATAACTTAGATACAGAGAGAAAAATGCCAATAACCTTTTAATGAAAATATACAACAGTAAAGCATGGATTTCACTGCAATCTTTTTTTTTTTCTTTTTCTACTTTACTGTTTTGAGAAAGAGATTGGAATTTCTATTAAAATAGGTTTTATTTTGGAACTGCTTTGTTTACATAGTGAAAAATACCAATGGAAATGACGTGAAACTTGTAGAACTGCAGTGAATTCATGCTGTAATAGCTAAATTATATTGATCAGCATGAAATGTATGGTTTTGGTCTCATCAGTGGTAACTGGAAAGTTAAATGCAAAAGAGGAAAAGCATAGAGCAAAAAGGTCCTGTTCACAGTGGCACCAAGAGGTAAAAGTACATTTAGCCAGCTGACTTCATCATCAGCTACTGCTAACGAATGTCCTTGGCAAGGATACTGTTCCAAATTCAAAATGGCCTCCACAAGGACAATGTACCATGCTTGAAATGGCATAAATATACAATGCTTATTAAGCTTAGTTAAATGAGCGTATCAGATGCAGGACATGGCCCCGAGAGCAGAAAAATATATACATATATCTGTATATATGCACTAATACTGCTCATTAAGCAATGAACACATATATACACAAATATGGCACGTTTACAAAACCCACAGAAAATAGAACAATGCAGAACAAAAAGTGAACACAGATAATAGTTAATAATGACTGAATTATCCTTTTTGTGAAGAGCATCATGTTCATGTAAAAACAAAAAACACAAAAAAAAACCAAAGCACCTACACCTGATCTAAAAAAAAATCTGTTAAAAACACATAAGATCCATTTTTCATAGAGAGGAGTGACAGATTAGATCACTACTGCATGAACCTTGCAATAGCCAGTAGCCTGCCTGATTACACAAGCTCAGAGACATTGGGCAGATGCAGGGTCACCATCAACACAAGCACATTCTCCATAGATAGAAATGCAATGCATTTACAGCCAAGGACTCAGAAGAACCACTCATGGATCTCTAATGGGGCCAAGATCAATTTGCACTCAGACTGTAAATTCGAGTTGTCAGAATGAAGTGGTGGGTTTTTAAAAAGTAATGGTTCTGACAAGCTTTCATGTTCCAGCTGCTTTGCATTGCTTGGATGAAGCAAATCAGACTTATCTGAGTAATTCAGAGCAAACTAACCTGACTAGTTAAATATTATATAGATGCATATCTTATTTAGTAGTGGTGGCTCAGTTAACTGCTTTCTCTGCTTCTCAAGAACAAATTGTCTCACTTAATGTACAAATATATAAATATTGTTCATGAACTCGAATTCAGAACAAAATTCTGTAACACAAAATCAGCATAGAAACAGTTATCTAGATCCTAGTCATGTTGATTTTCTTTTTCATTAATCGGTAACACTGCTTCACGAAGGAGGAGCAAGAAATAATTAAAACTGTTCCCTGTGTGACCTGAGCAATCATAAAGATCTACAAAGCATCCTCCTAGCAAAATTCAGACCTGAGCTGAGTGTTCCTCAACAGACTTATTCCCCAATCATTTTAAAAAGAAGCTGTGCTTTCATCTATGTTCACATTTCTATGAGTCCTGCTGTTTCAAAATCGAGAAATGCATAAAAAACCGAAGTTCAGGTACTGAATATGCTATAGCAGCAAGGCTTAGAAATACGTGAGGAACTCTGTGACAGTGGCACTTCAGTTCAAAAGCAAAACTGGAACTATTTTTGGCAAAATATTCCTAAATAAACAAAATAGGTACACAGCTAAAGGCCTTGAATTTAAACCCTTTTCATCACACAATGAAAGGAGACAGAAACCTGCTATCTAAAGTTTATCCTCCCTACTTTACCAACGCTGTAAGGTACACAGGCTCATCTCTGCTAACAGCCGATGCTGCAGAGTGGTGTCAGTCTATGCCTCCCCTCAGTCATTTTCCCAACCCCTTCATCCAAAAGAGGAGAGGGGCAAAGACAGCTTCATTTCCTACTAAGGGCTTCTACCCATAATACCCTTTTGAATATGTTTCCCGTATCTTCATGCTGCCTAAAAAAGATGAAAAAGCAAGAAAGAGGAAATGAAGACAAGAATCTTGCCCTACATAATAAATTCCACTTTAATATTATGTTAAGAAAAATATATAAGAAGGAACATGAGCTTCTGTTTGTATTTTTGCAGAACATTTCTGATAATCATATCCTAGATGCTGCACTTTGAAAAAGCTCAAAATACAGAAAGAAAATGTTAAAACAGTAGTAGAGCATATCCCTTGTCCCTTGATGATGAGGGAAGCCCAGACATCATATGGATGCAATATTCACCTGAAGGAAATCGTTCCCAAATTTAAAAGAAAAAAACCCCAATCAAACAAAACTTGTTTCAATTTAATTTAGGCTTCAATCAGTCTTACTCCACTCTCGAGGACACATCCTCAAGCCAAGCTATATTCTGCTCCATAGTGATTGAATTTGGATGCTGCTCTTTTGCAACCTCTCTGATGAAGAAGCAGGTGTGGGTTGCTACATTTCTTGCTGGATTGCTTGACTGCACAAAATCATCTGAGAACAGAAATTCTTTCTGATGTGAGGCTTTTAAATATTCCGTATAAAAGCAGCAGAATAACATCCTTCATTGTTCCTTACTTTCAGAAAACAGATAATTAGATGGCAAAAAAAAATCCTACTTGGTGCATCATTCCTTTGATCTTTAAATAACAGTAAGAAATCTTTCAGAAAATGTTAAGAACAATGCTGAAAAATTTCCTACTCAATCCTCAGCCTGATTCTAACACAGGCCCTGTGGAACTGGAGTGCTCAGAAAAATCTCTGGTTCAAACCTCTCAGTGTCTCAGGCTGAAACTATGGCCATGTGATGACATGAGATTCTGACGAATGTGTTCAGAAAGACTGAACTGGGACTGCTGTAGATTCATAAGGACAATTGCAACATAAATCAGTAAATTCAAAGATTACATATTTTATCATTTTATTAATAATTTTGAAAAAAAAAAAAAGTGGTTTAGCATAGTTATTTTTTAAATCATTACTTCCTCCAACCACTAAACTGCATTTATAATATATCTTCAGGGTTCTACACACAAACGTCATCCAGTCCTTGGATTAAAATCTGTCTCTCCTTGGCCTGACACTCTCATGGAAATTACAAATACAGTTAGAAGAGTCATCTAAATTTTATGTTAGAAGATTGCCATTTTGGGGCAAACTGGGGAGTTTGGCTACATACAAAATAACAAAGTCCAGTCCTTTAAAGAGATTCAAGTGTCAATCAGAAAGCAGATCATCCTTATTCTCTTGTAGGATAAAGACGAAATAATTCAAGGGAAACTGCCAGTATTTAGAAAACAGATTCCTTTTGATGGGATAGAAAATTAGCATGTGGCCTTCCACTGCCAATGGAATACCAAGGAATTGCTGAAAGATCAGTACCATTTATTTTACATATTTTAAAGTTTTCACTTCTTTCCCCATCACAGCCTTTTTCTCCCCAGGAGCCAGCTCTTTGATTTATTGGCTGTAACTCTCCTTACGAAAATGCCTTGCTCAGACTGCAGTTTTACAATTGTTTTCTGAGTGGGTGTTACTTGCATGGCACCACTCAAAGGCAGCTGTGATACTGCTGGCACTGAATCAGAGAGACAACTTTCTGTAGAGTACTGCTCAGCTTTCCAGAATGAACATTCACCTGAGCAGAAATCACTTTATGGGGTTTAGCTTTTATATTTTCTACATGTGGGTTTTTTTGTATGACAAATTTCAAAACAAAAAATGAAAACATTTACCACCAGGCAAGAGTGTGCACATTTAAAGGTTCTGCTCAGGCACAGAAGTAAAATAATTACCAGCTTGCTGTCAGAAGAAAGATGTCACAACCTTTGAAATGGCATGCCAGTTTGTATTTCCTTTCTATGCCTTCTTCACAGTGGACACTACATTTTGGCAGGAAATGAAGAACAAAACCTTCCTGCAAAGATAAACCTCATGACTCAATTTATATAAACTAAACCTTCTGTGATTTTAACTTTACCCTTTAGAAAAAAACTGATTGAATCCTCCAGAGCAAGCAGAAGATGGACACTGTATAGGCTCCTGCACACAGCCAATCACTCCCTTGCTGGTCCTTACACATCTGACTCCTCTGTTCCATTGGGTTTATCACTTCCATGGGGACTACCAATACAACCACCAGCCTAAGCACCACCCAGGTGCAGGGGTGCAACCTCTGTGGATGCCAGTGGGACATAACCTACTGATACCACAGCAGGACTTTCCCCACTGCATCTGGAACCAGTTTGGGCTGCTGCCAGCAGAACATCATCTCCTGCTACAGGAGGAGACATTTTGCTTTTCAGGTCTCAAGAAGATGCCCAAATTAGATTGCATCTGCAGTGCTGGGAGAATCCCCTGCTCTGCTAACCACTCAGCACCACATGCGCCCAAGGAAAAAATGTTTACCTGGTGTGGCCACGGTTAACCTTTTTTCCTTGCTGAGACGGTGCCCATGGATGAATTCACTCATGGAAGGGGGGCCCCTCAGAAGATATGATTCTGTGGAGGTGGGATGAGGGGGGGCTCTTAATAATTTCTGGAGGTAGGTCCCTGAAGTCCTGGGATGGCTCTGATCACAAAGGGAAGGTGAGAATAGTCTTGCAGGAGATCCAAGAAAAATACACATGGAGACAAAAGAGTTTTACTTTAATTACCTTTCAAAGCCTCACAAATGACAACATCATGTTAATTTGCTTAACAGGTAAAAAACAATTAGTGTTGCCACCCCATGCCATTTCCACAGCAGGGCACCTTGCCTGCATTGGAAATCCTGGTTCATATTAGGGAGGGAGGAGATGAGGTTGAGTTTTATCTCAGCATCCTGGAGTTGACATCTACAAGGCTCCCTGAATGCTCTCTTGGTTTTTCGTTGTGACTAGAGCACACAAGAAAAGGGAATAATTATGTAGGACTTCTCTAAAAGAGAATCCTCTTCACCTTCAGAACTGTGGAGATCCCCATACCTGTAAGAGCTTTGGCAAAGCAGTCACAAGAAAAGAACTCACTGCTTGAACAGCAAAATATTTGCATTAGGTTATGAACGGCAGCCAACCCCCTTCAAAAGGCTGCTTGATCCCATATAGAAAAATTGATCTGAGTGAACATATCCATGTTGGTTTTGTACCGATAAAGAACAAGTGAGCACCAGAGCTTAACAAAGAGATGCAGTTTCTTTTGTGTTAAGCGCTGAAATGCTCATGGAGCACCACCTTTTTTTTTTTATTTCAGATGCTCATTATAGAAAACCTCAAGGAACACTTAAGGAAAACTTGTTAAAGAAAATACATCCACACTAATATTAAAGACATACAAGATGCACTGAGACACTGACAGAATATAGTTCAAAACACTGCATTAAAGAGGAGGAAATGACATAGTGAGAGGGGTGGATCAGAACCACATGTTGCCAGGCTTTGAATTTCATATTCACATCTCCCCCCACCTTCTTTTCCCCAGTAAAAGTATGGAAAGAAAAAGAACAAAATAATAATAAAAAAAGAATTACAATGTTTACAATTCAGTGAACGACTTAATGAAAGTCTGGCCACTGCACTGTACTGTAAAGATCACTGCATGCATACCTTTTCCTCTGAGTGCCACTGCTGACCAGTAAGTTTGGTTGCTGTGGGCCCTGACTATGCAGGAAGAAAGTGTCTATGCTTGGCACGGTGGCTGATGCCTCCTCACTTACTTTAGGGCTGCCGATCTTGCTCTTTCCAAGCTTGCCTTTGCTGCGTCGGGACTGCTCATGGTCAAACTCTAAATCCTCCAGTCGCTGAGTAAGGGCAAGTTTTTGCTGGATAGCCATCCGCAACAGAGAATTTAGGGTCTTCTTCTCGTCCTCTGCAGCTGCTAGCTGCCTCTGCATCTCATCCAGCTGTGTGACATACTCATCACACCTGAGAAAACAAACAAGGCAGAAATCTGGGGAAGTGGTCCAAGAACCAACCCTACCAGTGACTGCATTCCTGGACTGCAGCTACAGGGGCAGATCCTGACCCAAGCTTTTGCCAAACCTAATCCTGGAAGCAGACAGCCAGAATCCTTCCATTCCCAGTTCGAATGAATATAGCCTTGGATCTGAATGCCAACGCCTCCTGTTAAGCAAAAGAACCTGTATTTATAAAATCAGAGAAGCCTACAACAATGTAGTATGTTTCCAATGCAGACAAAGAGCAATTGGAGGGAAGGTTTAGCTTTATCTACGGATTATTCTACAAATAACAGTATTGTGTTCTGGTTCTGCTAATCCATGTCTACTAATTTAATAATATTATTTTCCATAGACAGTAATATCCACTTCAACAAAACATTACAAAAAACAGTGAAAAAAAGACTGCAAGTACTTTGAATGCTTGACATATGAGATTCTGTGAAATCAAAAGCCCTCAGTTGTTTAGCATTGTTAACCGATTAGAAAGGTTCTATTCAGGAAATCCGACATCTGGAAGTTGTTTCATATTTACTGTTTAATTTCTTGGACATATGCTCAGGTATCCACTGCTATGGCTACCTACTTCTTAACCCTCAGCCTCTTTTATCCGCATGAAAAGAAGATATAGAAAAAAAAAGAAAAATATCTGTATTTTTTTCTTTTTATTTAGATCTCTCTGAGACAGATTTTGAAATAAAAACCACCCTTCTTGTGATTTTGTTAGCACTGAAGACTGAATTCAATTTAGTTCCACCCTAAATAATGATTCCTAAAGTTAACAGGAAGAGCAAGGCTTATCAGGATAGTCTTAGTCACTTTTTGAAGTGAAATAGCTTCAGTTTGTGAACAGATCAGATAATCAGTAAGAACCAAGACTGATAATTGTATACAAATGATCCACAGCAGTATTGTCTGACCTTTGGACATCCGTGGCAGCATGAAGATTTTTGAACGTGAAATGGTGCAGCTTTCACCAAATCTCCTCTCCACATGACCTGTACAAATCTAAATAGCTTTGCTATGCAGTTAGAGTAGTGTAATGAATAAGGATTTAACTTTACCAGTGTCACTCAGAAAACAAGCATAGAGAATACATTTCTTCTCAAAATGTGTGATGCAATAAACTTTTGAATTATTGCAGACTGAGGGATGAAAATAATTTATGTGAAACTTTTCTCTTTGGGAAACAGAAATGAAGCATACTCAAAAATTCATTGTCATTCTTCACACACACACTCATATATATATGACTCTCCCTTTGAATAATTCCAGCACTGGAAGCAAAATTACTAAGGCAGACATAGTTACATCTACAGTTTCAGTGTTATCTTTCTTCTACAGGACCTTAACAAGCAAAACTGTCTCTAGTCAAGCCTTGAGGAGATATTTCTGAAACATTTGGCTTAAAACCAACTTGCATACCTATTTCTGCTCCAGGCCATGAGATGTCTATTGATGCTTCACCCAGTTTTTTGACAGAGGCATTAGAATGAAATCAGCATTCTGGAGATTAAATTAATTTGAAATAGGAATTACTACAATGTCTGTGTTATCAGCATCTTAAAGGTGCATTCTTGTAACCAGGTGGATGCTGTATCCATGTCTCTTATTCTCTCCTGACTTCCTTTTTGTCTAGGAGGCACCTTTTTTTTTTTCCAAATACATTTTCTGTTGATAATCTTAAAAAGTAACAATCGCAGCAACCCCTGTAGCACAGCGCCACCAGAGGGACAAACTGCTTTGCTTTACTCTCACAATAAACCAACTTTTATTTTGGAAAAAGATTGGTTTTCTCAGGCCTTAAGATGTGTTCTTGGTATTTAGGCATCTGTTTTGTAAAACAGCATAACTGAGCAGTTAAGAAACAAGCTCTGTGAAGGTGGAATACTAACGCAGACTCAGACAAACCTGCTTTTCATTACCTGCTATGAACTGTAGAGCAAGCTGGCCCTAGAAACCTGGATATACTAGATGCTGGTAACTGCTCTTGTACTCTAGACAAAACAGATCTTGTTAATACAACATTTTCCAACTGTTCTGATTAATTATATTCCCCTCCTAGAAGTCTCCCCAAAACAGTGATCCCACATTTTTGGCAGTCCACCGCAGTGTTTGGGTGGTTCCAGTCATCTGACCTCCATTATGACTCGAAGTTTCCTATTATTTTTCACAAACACATGGTCCATTATTTCTATGTTTTGTTGCTCAAGCATGTGGAGTGTTTTGAGAAACAGCATTCAGAAAGGTTAAACCTAGAACAGTCCATAATTAAATTTAGAAACTGCTGAATTAACAGACTCATTTGTCTTCACTGAAATATTCCCTGCTATGTGCAAGTGTGGGATAAAATTAAAAACATTTCTAATTAAAAACGCAAAAAAAAGCATAACACACATCCATATTGCCTTTTTGCCCACACATTTTCTAAACACTCATGAAGTCTCGACAGCATATTGAGGAAGACAAAGGTTAAGAGCTCCGAAGAGAGATGAATTATGGCATGGCACAGACCAAGCAGGGCTCCAGGATGCACCAGGGCTCTGACTTGGGCTTTCTGAGGCACTCAAAATAATAGTGAACAAAAGAAGTTAGGTTATTTCCTCTTGAGTCGAGATCTTCACCAGTTTTTCACTTGCCTCAGGACAGGTTTAATCTGCAAGTGACTATTAAACAGTGCTGTTAACTTGCTGTCTGCTGGACTACTTATCACCAGCACAAAAGTCAAGATCTTACCTATTTCTCATTTCTCTTGTCTCAGAAAGGAGGCAGACAGACACCTAAGCCTGCTTATTTTGTATGAACTGATCCAAGATGCTTATATAGCAGTTTAAGGGATTTCGAGTTCCATCTATCTCTCATCTAGAAATTCAAACCAAATACTGAGACAGTCTTATGTGTAATTTAGGTAACATAAATCATAGCCAAGCTTTAGCTAAAAAGCAGTGACACTGACAAATCCTTGGTTTAGCCACATAATACTCTTCTCTTAATAAATCCTTTCTCATCTAGGACCTGTCCAAACTTTCTATTCCACCTCTTTAGCACACTTCTTTAAATGTTAATCATAAGAAAATGTCTTGGTGGATGGAGAAGAGAATCAATGCATGTGGCATCAGGACTGCAGCAATATAACAGCTAACAGGTCTTGCTCTCTCGAGTACCTCTAGGCTGGGAAAGCATGTATGTGTAGGGACACCATAAAAATAGCTTTCTGAATCCCCTTAAGGCCCTGCTTTTAAAGTGGTTCCTTCTCTCCTTCAGCATAAGACTTCCCCTTCTCTCCCAGGGCAACCCCTACCTTAGACTGGGAATCTAATGTTCTAAACACTGCTTTTCATTTGCCCTCTGGATGAGCGCTGGCCACCTGCCTCTTCACAATCCCATAGCTCCCACCCTGGGTCAGCAACTCTGGGCTGGAGTGAGGGGAAATAAGAGGAGGGGCCTTTTTCTGGCCTGGAACTACCAGAAGCAGCCCAGGACAAAATAACCAGGGTAAAAGCAGGAGCTGCAAGTCTGGTGGACAGCACATGACCCCAGCATTGAACAGGAACTTCAAATCTCTCTGTCAACCCTATATATCCCACAGAAAAGAGGTTTTACACACTATTGCTTTTTCTTTTTTGAGGGAGGTGTTCGGGGAAAAGGGAGTTTGAAATGTATTGAGGACATCTTGACAGGTCTGAAGTGAATTCAGAAAGGGATTACAAGGGTAATGAAGAGGGAAGGATGAAGTTAAGATTTTGGATTGGGAAAAAAAAACAGTCCCAGAAGGAAAAATCAAAAAAGTAGAAGTAAAAGGAGGACAGAAGGACTTTTGAGGTGCAGAAAAGAAAAAATGAAGAAAGAATTTAAGGCATGGAAGGATGCACAAGTGTCACAGAAAAACACAGGAAAAGGATGCCTCCTGCTTTCTGCATAGGGGAGCTCCAAAGAAAAGTGTCATCTTTGCTGTTGAGACCAGAAACAACTGTGCTGCGCTTATAACATGATACGATCTTTATCCAGTGCATTTGAAAAAGAAACCATACAGTTCAGCACCAGAATGAACATCCATTTGTGGACCAAATGAACAAAAAAGAATGGCTTATGAAAGAGAAAGGCTATGGTTTTATGTATCAGTATATGAATTATTTTCAAATCTATAATATAATTCCACTATTAGATGTTTTCCCTACAGTACAAATTCAGAAGTATCATGTGATGCAGGATAGCCATGGAAACCACTGCTTTGTTCAACAGAAGACTAAACAATTGGTTTTTTATGCTGAAGGTTGCTAATGCATCTAATATTACTGCATGGAGAATTTTACAGTCTTTTTCAAATGGATTTCTCTTCTTCAACAGACATCTAGAGTGTATTAGCTCTCTGTCATTTAAACAAATGCTATTCCAAATGGACTATTCAGTATAAGTCAATTATTTGAACATTTAGGAAAATTGATTTAATTATAAAGGCCATAATATTCCAGGCTAATGAAGAAAAAGGAATATTTTACAATAGAAAAATCTACAGGAGTACACTTATGTTCAAGACCTTGCAGTGAACTACATTTATACCTGTGCTCAGAAAACACTGAGCAAAAGTTAACAACCTCAAGGGCAGGGATATATTTCACAGGCCATGCACTGAGTGTTTAACCATTACTGCACGGAGTTTAACAACAACAGCAGATGCTTTGGATGGGCCTTATCTCTGCTAACATGAGACATTTACAAAGTAGAAATCTGTAACCCATCAAGTCACCAAATTCCCTTTACCATTCATAGAAGAGAAACCTACCATCCTCTTAAGTAACAACTACTAAACTTTTGTAGCCTTCTTTTAACTTGTAGGTAGATGGTTTACGCTCCATACAGGATCCTTGTTTGCTTTATGCTCATGATGCCACTCCTTTCCTCTGGAGTTAATAGCCTTCCAGGAAGTCTGATAGAGTTATTACATTCACACATCTCCCTAGAGTAATGAACTTGCAAATAAAGATCAACACATGCATTTCGAATACACGCACCCAACTTTCCATTCTAGAAGAAAATCTTCAGATGCCAATGAAAGCAATGGAACTATCTTGGCTCACTCCACGTGCTGAGGTTCTTAATTTCAATTATGGCACTACTCGTACTTTTCTGACAATGAACTTATGATGAACTTGTACACAGCACAAATGTCATGGCATGTTAATGTCCCTTCTCCTTCTTTTCCATCTCTCCCAGCTGCTGCAGCTACTGTCACTAAGCAACAGAGGACCTCAGAAGGCTGGAAGAGGTGAGATGGCACCTATACTGGAGAGAAGTTGGCAAGAGGCACGAAGACATCTTATTGTTTATGGGCTAAAGCACTAGCAAGAAATCTGCATTGTGCCTGACCACAAGGTGGGGGGAAAGCCTTGATAACCTGAGGATACTAATTTCCATTCATACTTGGGAATTAAGAATTTTTTGATGAAACTGATGGATTTCTTAAAAAAAAATAGTTTTAGGTAACCCTTTATAAAGCAGCTAAAATCAAAAGCTCCCATTAAGAAGTTGGGGGAGAGGGAAAGATGAGACATGATTACTAACTGTCCTGCCAGAAGAACTATGTTACAGAAGATAAGTGAAATTTTTATCCTGTGAAGGAGAAGATACTAAATTAAATATCACATCAGGAAAAAATAAGAATTTAAAGAATTTATGCTGGAGTGGGATATTGCAGGGGCCTCACAATTACAGTGCTGGATTACAGCATAGTGTAGTTGATGGAATAGATTTTATTAGTGGTAACTAATAAATTTCATGATAATGAAAACATGGGATTCTGAAGATCATCATTTACCATACAACAGCTTTACATGACAGAGTCGTTGTGCATTTCTGAATGTGAAAATCAGCCACATAAATCTACTATTTGATTTCCACTTTAAAAAGCCCTATAAATGCAAATATACTGCAGGCATATATTGGCATTTATAACACTTCACTCAAGGTTGTACTGACATTGCTATTCTCCAGCTTTATTTTCCAAGACACGCATCTCAGTAGCACTTGAAAGCTTGCAGGTTTTGCACAGTGTGCACTCTAAGATTCATTCGCCTTCATCTGGCAAACCTCTGACCTTGCAGAGAACAATTTCTGTCTCTCCTCCTGAACATCTAAATCTATTCTCACTTAGCACACACGTATTTTCTTTTACAGAGCCAAACCAGGCAGTGACGCCATTTCCATTACCTAGTTGCAAACATCGCTCTCAAGGATGAGAAGGTGGCTGCATCTTCCTTCAAGGCCTTTAATTCATTCCGTAGTTTGGTCATGGTTTCAGTCACCATCGCTTTTTCATTTTCATATTTATTCTTCAAATTGGCTAGTGCCACTTCAGCTGTCTGAAAACGCAAACAAGGATATATGCTTATGAGACAGAGAGCTATTTAAGGCAGGACACACACAGTTAAGATGCCATGCTTGATTTTACTTTTGATTGCCTGCATTCACATGGCAAAATAAGTTAGATCTGAGCTTCACTGCCCTCCACCCTTTAATGTCTTCTTTAAATCTGTACTCCATGACAGTAGGAAAGGAGAAAGCAGTTGGAAGGACAAAGCCGACTTCTATGCACTGGCAACAACTCAATACCTTAAATGTCTCCACAAAACTGTGCAGATGTATGTTAAGGGCTCAGGCAAGTAAGTTACGACAGCTTAAGGAGCTGCTACAGTGTCCTTTGAGCTGCAGTAAACAACTCAGTGCGTCCTTCGACCATGCTGCAAAGAGGATGCATGGCACACGAGACTCGGCCTCTGTTGATAAGGTTTCTGCAAGTTCTCTGCAAGTTTGAACTAACTTGTTTCACCTCATGCATCCTGGCAGCTGAAGCTTTTCTCAGGCAAGGCGACTGCCAGGACCTGGCGTCTTGGTTTTGTGTCGGAGTGCAGGCAATATCTACTGTTGTGCAAACTTGCATTATTCTGGCACTACGAAAAAAGAATGAAAATCGCTGGCGGTGTTCAAGGCCGGGTTGGAGAGAGCCTTGGGTGGCATGGTTTAGTGGGAGGTGTCCCTGTCCATGGCAGGGGGGTTGGAACTAGATGATCTTAAGGTCCTTTCCAACCCTAACTATGCTATGATTCTATAAGTGCAAAATACAATTTTCACTTAACAGGAAAGCAATATTTTCCTTCATTTTCTCTGCTTTCTCCTTTCTTTTTTCAATTTCATCCCTCAAGTTTCTTCACTTACTGACCTACTGCTTTTAATATTGCATTTGTCTTATTTTTTTAGGGATTTGAACCTTCTGTTTTACCTATGAAATTTAGCATGATTTTGAAGTTCTTCAAAATACATAGTTTTACAGAGTCTTTATACCTTTAAAAATTATTGCTGTTGAATGAGATGAAGAAAAAAGTGTTCACTTCACATTTACTCAGAGGGAGTTATGGTTGTTTTTTTTCATGGTTGTTTATTACTTCACTTAGTGCATAATAAGCTGCAGCATTTCATACTAGCCCTGTTGATGTTGTAAGTTCTTGAGCCATCACCAGCGAAGTGTAGAAGAACATTAGTTTCACGCCCCATCAGCAGAGGGGCGTGACAAAACATGGCAATGTCCAAACAGCTGGAAACCTATTTTAAACTCACTTTTCTGAAACTCAATACATTTTCCACTAACAACGTCTCTTAACATATTAGCATCTCCTACTAAAAAATGTCTTGACTCATTCGTGTCTGAGGAAATTAGCACAGTTAGAAAAGGCAGCATTCCAATATTTTAACCATTTTTTTTTTCAAATCATACATTCACCAATAACATTTTTTCTTCTTTCATGCTTGTTTACATTGAGACAAGAGATTTTTTAAAGTCACTGGTAACTACCTGCCATTTTAAATAGATGGTTTCTTCCACGACAAATTCTAAACCATCAGCAATACACGTTTAAAAAATCTACTACTTAGGGATATATTCAAGTAAATGCAGCTTTTCTCAACCTTTCTGACATATGCTTCGGTATAATGTAGGATAGCAGACACCATCTTATGGCTTGGCAGGATAAAGCAGAAATTGTCAGTCAACTTTCTGGTTTCATCCATGAGCAAAAATGAATGCTTACAAATTATCATGGAGAAGAAGGACTGATTAACTTTACTTAATAAAACTGCTCTTTTTGAAGGGAAATTTAGAAAATGGTGAAACAGAAGACAATTTTCTATTTAACAGATACAATTAAACCGGATTTATGTAAGAATTTTCAGGTCACTAATGAGGCTGAAGTAATTTTTGAGAGCACAGGTGGTCTCTATAGCTCAAATTGAGTTCTGCTTTGCCTTCAAGGCAGGAATTCAGATGTCTTTGGTTGGTAAGGGAAGTACAGCCCCGTGTCCTTCAACCTATCATACCTCATCTTTGAATGCAGAATTCATGCAAAGATTTTCTTTTGTTTAGGAATAAAATTGACTTAAATATATGTGCCACTTAATGCTAGACATAAAAAGAAAAATAAAATAATTAAAATGTTTCAGCAATGGGATTACATATTCTATGTAAACCCAGTAATTGATACACCACTGAAACTGCACAATGATCAGACAGATCACTGTGATCCCTGCTTTTTAGTCTAGATGTCAGGGTAAATTAAATGGACACATAACACCACAGGATGAAAAAAAACTTAGCAATATAATTTACTTGCTGAATAAAGGTTAACACAGAAAGGACTGTGTCAAATTGTCATACCTTTTTTCTTCCTGAGTTTTCCATATGGAAAACTAAGCATAAATTGCAAAACATACTGGAAGTGCCTGGTGGCTCTCCACACACCGGACAAGCTTTTGAACATACCCCTTTGCAGGCTGTTGAGGGTCTCCCTTCTGAAAGTCTCCCAAGTAAAGAATGAATAGACACAAGTGCTCTACTGAAGAAGCAAATAAAACTAACAAAAACACATTTTTAATAGGCAAGAGAAAGAAGAGAGAAGCAAGCTGGGGAAGCTTCTGTTCGAAACTTGTAACCAGGGCCAGCAGAGCAGCAGTGCATCACTGTAGTTTGTGGCAAAGCACACTCAAGGGGTCCTTGTATGAGCCAGTGAGCACCAGTGTAGGTGCTCAGGTCATTCATAGCTCATCAGTTTAGCACCTGGATGCTGACTGAAGCAGATGGCCTTTGGACTCCTTGGCTCAGAGACTGCCATTTCACAATGCAGGTAAATCGATCTATGTTGGCTCGCTGCCACAAAATGTATAATTACCCAACCTATCCCCATCCCTACCCTTTGTATACCAGGTGGTTTTCTTTTGTGCTTACTGTGAGACTGTCTGGGGAGCCTGAAGATGCAGAAAATTTGCCTGAAGCACCCAGAAATCAGAATGTGTAATGGGGAGCAGGGCTGGGGGAGAAGGGGAACTCGGATTCCAATTTTGAGAGGTATCTATGTATCTGGTCACCTCAGCTCTGCTGTTAGACTGTGCCAACAGTAACAGGGACAAATGAACTGAAGCCACAGCTTCATGTTACTTTTCCTCCAGCACCAGCTCTAAGCTAAACAATTTCTAGTTTTGCCCCCCTCAGAGCCAATCTCCAAAACTGTAACCATCGAGGGCCATATATGTGTGGTTGCATCTGAAACCAGTTCTGTGGGATAATCTAGATTTTTTAGACCTGGGGTGAACTGTGCTTTGAGAGAGTGCTCTGAAAGGAAGGATGGGGCAAATAACAGTCTTCATCCGCAAGTAGTGGGTGACAGAAAAAAGTAGATGCCCAGGACCTGTCTTTGTTTTCAACATATCTACAGCACTTGTTTTTAAGCTGTGGTTAACTACAAAATTGTGCTAGAGACATCAGAGACATTTTCTCCACATAAAAATGCAACCTATGATCAACACTCATGGAAATGGGGAGCACAAGAAAAAAGGTGAAGACACAGCAAAATGTGTGAATATTCTTCAGTGAAGTAAATAATTCAGTAAGACAGGAGAGGGGCCAATGACACTCCTATCACACCAGCAATGCTCTAGAGCTGGGCAAATGAACCACCAGCCACCCAGCCACCTTGCAGACAAAGAATTAACAGCTCACAGAGCACATAGCATTTGCTATGCAGAAGTAGTCACCCAGAGCTGACAGCAAGGCTGAGAGTGAGCAGAGGGCTCCACACCTGGACTCCTGCAGGATTGAAACACTAACAAGGGAAAAAGAGCTGGAGTATGCCGAGCTCAGCACCCTCCTTCCCCAAAACTCAGCAACGGAGCTGAACTGGCTGAAAGGTGAACTCAAGCCCCAGGACCCCAGCCACCGCCAGAACTAATGGCATCCTTTTCATCCCCCTTCTGATCCTTACAGAAGTGATGTTTGATTACTCCAGCTGTCTATAAAGGTTGTCATCTTAATCCTGAAATCCATGAACAAATCTCATTTTCTCTTTATATTTACATTCTAAGATGACTGCGTCCCATTTAATTTACATTAGCAGTGTGAGAAGTAGACCAAGTAAAAAACTTGTTGCTGAAAGAATATAAAGTCCTACAAGTGGCAGGTGCTTATTTTTTCATCATGGTACTGGACTTTTCCACCCAGCCTCACTTTCCAGCAGAAATTCTACTGTGTTCTGTCTATATAATACCAGGGCATTTATTTATAAATTATATACTGCATGTCTGAGCTATGAAATTATTTTTTCTCAAGGACTTTTATGTATAACTCAGTTACGGAAGCTGAAGACATCATAGTTATGGTCAATCCAGATGTGAAGGTCTTGCTGACTCAACTCCTTCCCATCAAACTAATGCACTATGAGAACAGCCAATCATTTTTCAATCAGAACTTCAGGATATTAAATTACACTCATAGGCAGCTTTGCTTTCTGTCTGTTTTTAGAAATCAAAATCACAACCATTATTGATCTGGTCCTAATATAATTAATTTGATATTACACTTTACAATTTACACTACTTGTTAATGCTAATGCTACTTGGGCTTGCTGTACAAAGCTTGTGCTGACACAGTAATTACAGCTATGAATAAATGGATGCATAAATCAAAACAAGGTAAGCAAACAAGCTAGCAAGATTTATGTACCTTGCTATCTTGAGCAACTGATTTAATAATTAATTTTCCTGGGCAGCATCTTAGAGTATATCTTGCTCTCTTATTTGTGTTAGAGTTTTGCATAGCCAATTTGCAGCCTAGCTTAACACTAAAATACTTATTTGAAAATATTACTGGCGGTCACCAGATAGCACCACATAGCTTCTGTGGTTAAGGGTACGATTTCACTACTTAGGCACAGCACAAAATACCAGACCTGGGGACCTGCTGCTGGTCTTCCCACAGAATCTGAATGGCAAGATGCCCTAGGAAGGCCAAGTCTTGCCATTTTTACAGTGCATTTGGTTGTGCTCATCTTGCTTTCACCATATGACTCCAACCAAAGAAGCGCCACTTAAAGCATTTCTGCAGTGGTAACAGGTGTTTTGAAGTAGTATTGCTAAAAAAGCACTAGGAGATGTGATGCGGCCTCTCTGGAGGCTGAGAACAGGCCAGGGCATCCAGCCCCCTACCAGCTGCAGGCTTCCCTCTCCAAGGGGCCTCCCACAGATCTCCCCTGCTAGCTTGAGCACCAGCAGAGTTTTACCATGCTATGCAAGGGAAAAAAATACATAGCTTAGTAATAATGTCAGCATCATTAGGACTTGGAAAAGGTTGTTAAATCATTTGGGCTTTTTGAAAAATAATAAAAAAATCAAAGTTCTAGCTACTGTGGTTCTTGAACAAATGTGAAAAACTGAACCAGATGTCCTCTATAGGCTCATCTAAACCGAAACCCACAGGGAAAAACATCCCCAGCCTATAGCTGAAAAACATTATTCTGGAGGGGAAGAACTCAAAGGAGTGCCTCTTGACTCCTGCTTTTGAAAATGAGATGTTCTTTGGGTGCTGGGATACATCCATTACTTGAGGCTGGCAGTACTGCCAGGGCATTATAAAAATCACCCACCTCACCCTTATAACTTTAAATGTCTCCATCCCTTTTATACTATTATGACTTTTAACTTGAAAGTTTGAGGATCTTGATACTAGGTTGGCATAAGCAGTATTGCAAGATTCTATACCCAGTTATACAGCTACCAGTATCTATTCTGCTTATCCAACAAATAAAATTTTAGTTAATAGCACCTCGTTACTCAGCAAATCTATCTTTTCCATTTCAGTGAGCACACTTTAGGATGATGCATTATATCTGACAGCAATAAAAGAGCAAGACTGAGCTAGATCCTCTAGTAGTATCAGGAAATAAATGATAGCTCTATGCTAATGGAAAATAACTTTAATCTGGACTCTAAACCCATATACTTCAATTACATCTTAATTACATTTTAATTACATGGAAAAGCCACATATAATTGCTCAGAGCTGCTACTGCTTAGCTGGAGATGGTATTTAATTACTTGAATTAATATTTAACGTGTTGTATTGGAGGGGGAAAATGCTATAAAAGACTCAACAAATATTGAAATATTGCTGCAATTTAAAAATCCCCAGAACTCTAGGAATGCAGTTAGAGATCCAAACCTGAAACTGTAGCTTCAGACTACTTGACTATTGGGAATTTTATCACTGAAATCCCATCACCGTCATCAACTAGTAGTATCCCAAGATGTTAAGTAGGATTCATGCCCTCATGTGGTGATCACTGCACTGGCTTTTGATGAGAAAAATCCCAGGCAATTTGGAGTAACTCTGCTGCTGCAGACTCTTGCATTCAGATTTAATTCTGGGCAGAAGGAAATCCACCAAAATAAATAAAACTCTTTGCATGCTTAAATTTAAGTGTTTGCAGACCTGGAATGCAATGGATACAAAGGGTTTGAGTGCAGATACTAGGCAAAAAAAGAAATAAATTGACAGTACTCTTGAAAAAACACACCATTACATGGTTCTCTTTTGGCATCTGATGTAAAATGTAGCAATTCTCAGCTAATTTGCACTGTTGAAAGAGAAAACATAAAATGCCTTGATGATAATTGTTTTTAACATGAAAATTTCCAAATAATAATTTGAAATATTTTATTCTCTTAAAAATAACCTTATAACGAATCCTTCACAAAACAAAAATTGCTCCTATTGTTTCAGTCAGCTTTGTCGTGTAGTGATGTTTTCCTTTGTCTTGAAAAAAAAAAGACCCCAATCTGATTTAATTTCTTAACGGATTAAAAACATGGCAATGGCAGCAGAAATTGTTTATATCTAAAGAGAAAAATAATTTACAAGTCTTCCAACCACCTGTAATAAAAACAGCATTTGACCTGGTGTCTTGCCAAACAAATGCCCAGCTTCCATATAGTCCAAAGCCACTGGCTGCACTCTTACATCTTCCTGAAGCACACTTTAGCTCTTGTGATATTTATTTTTAATCCCCTTAAATTTTCTGGGGCACATTCACATTTTTCAGCCTGTGGAATACTACCAAGAGCCAGGAGAATACAATGGGTTGTTCACACCATCAGCTCCACTAAATCCCACTGGCCCTGGCCCAGGTGGTCTCCCCTGCACTTGCCCTCCCCACTTCTCCAGCAGTACCTGCACTGCGCTTCTCATAGGTCAGCACACCCATGACAGTCTCTCCATCCACACTCCAGTTTGTTTTCCAATGCTGGCAAGCCTAAAACTTTGCAGTAATAGTAGCAACAAGGCTGTGAATCAGGCTGGGTGGTGGATACCTCCCTGCCCCTTGCTTTTCTCTCACACCACAGGAAAGACTCTTCTGCTTGTGCTCTTGGAAATGGTGCATGCAGAGAAAAGCAGAGCCTATAAGCTTAAAAAGGAGACAGAGAAGGAGGGAAGGTCTGCCCTCACCATGACTGAGTGAGAAGCTAAATAACCTGTGAGTAAAATCTCTTCCCTGAAATACTGGGAAAGCTTCTAAGTGACCTGTACAAACAAGACTTTCCTGATTCATTAGCACCTTACCTGCTTGTTGGCTTTCAGCACTGCTCTCAAGGTTGCAATCTGTTCCCGCTTCGTACTCAGGAGTGATTTCAGTTTCAGTATCTCTTCCATTAAGGCCTCCTTGTCTTTATCGATCATGGGCGCCAGCTCCCGAGCTGCAGCACGCTGGCGTGACAGCTGCAGTGACCGATCGACAGCCTTCTGCAAGTGCTTAATTTGGTCCCTTATTATGGCATTGAGGTTGTAGATGTTCATCGGCTCTTTGCGGATGTCACTGGTATCGGAGACGGGCGAGGAAGGAGGGGCTGTGATGACAGGAGAAATGGTAGGTGTTTTTGTTGGGCTCTGTTCCTTGCCAGGCTCTGTGGCCTCTTTTGTCACCTGCTCAGTTGGGGTCCTGGCTTCTACAGGTGATGACACCCCCCTTCTGGCAAGCCGTGGGGAAAGAAGACCTCGAGGGTCATCTGGTCCTTTCAGGCTCCCACTGCGGGTGACTCTGCTTTGCCTGTAATAGTCCAGCATGACCCTGTTTGGTGTCTCATTGTTGCACAGGCAGACGTGATGGTAGAGCTGAGCCAGCTCCTCACTAAATGTCACCAGCTCATCCTGGGCGGTGTTGAGGGTATTATGGTTTTCATTTGCTATGCTTGTCATCCTTTGCAACTCCTTTTCCATGTGGACCATTTTTTCCTGGCTTTCCTTAGTTGACTTCTCCAGGCTTGTCACCTGCTCATCATATGTCTGGATTCTGCTTTCATACTTGGCCTTCTCTTCAGTGTAGTTTTCCACATGCTTATTATATTTCTCCTTTAAGGCTTTGATTTCTGCTTTGAGGTCTATCACCTCAGTCACAGCTACTTTGTATTTACATTCTAGGATCTCCAAGCCATTGATGTCCACTTCATAATCATGTGCTTCCTCGCTGGGTTCTCGGCCCTTCTCAGAGTCAAGGTCAGCTTTCAGTTCCTTGTTGCTCTGCAGCCCCCTCATGGCATTGACGTGCTCCGTGAGCCTGTGCACTCTCTCATGTTGCTCGGTCAGGGCTCCCTTGGTGTGCTCCAGCTGCGTCTGAGACTCCTGCAGGTTGGCCAGGAGAATAGCCTTCTCTCTCTCCACCTGCAACAGAGTCAAAGTAAGGAACAGAGAATCTAGTCCTACCTGTGCAAAACACCAAACTCTGCAGTCACAATCATCACTCCCCCGCTCTGCTTATGCAACTTGAGGACCTCCAAAAGGTTTCAGCCATATACACCTAAATCATAAAACTGAGTCAGAGAGAGATGCATGTAACTGTCAGAGTTCTGAAGTCCCAGCCTCTGCTACAATTTCAGCTACAGAGGTGACACAGAATTTATTAGGATATAAGTTCCCTGAACATGCAAACTCCATCACTGTCAACAACTGGTATATATGTATTTCTAAATGGAATTTGAATTTATATTTCCCATGAACAGCTCTACCAATCATTCACAATATTTATTATATCTGTGGACTGCTGCAAGCTTGCATTAAGGCTTGATTACTGAATGCAAATACAGTAAACAACTGGCTGTGTAGATTTCCATAGGTTAGATTAAATGTGTGAGAATGTAACACAGACCAGGAGACTGAGCACATGCAAATCTCAGGGCTCCCCATGTCTATCAGTTTGCTGTAAGCAAAATCCATCCTCTAAGGACTTGGCAGAAAAAGCAGGATTTCTGTTACTACTAACAAACCACTGGTTCTGACCTAGTAAATTCCTTTCTGAATATCCACAGGGAAATGTAGATGTTGAACAGCAGAAGAGGTCATGGAGGACTCCTCTAGAAATTTAAGTATGCAGCATTTTTAAGCAAGTGAACAAGACAAAGTTTGATCTGATCAACACCCCTGAAAGTCTTCCTTTTCAAGGTGTAAGTGTAATGCTCCAACTTTTCTTATGTGCTTTTGTCCAGTTCTGAGTTGTGACTTGGGATGCAGAGGAAGGCACATGAAGATGAGATTCTTCTTATTTTTGCAATAGGATCCTGAGCCTACCAGGTTTACTGTCCTTTCTCTCTGTCAGTTGCAGCATCTCAGCCCTGCACTTTCACAGCAAAAATTACATGCTCCACATCCCCTTTATGCGGCTGAATTAATAATTCTGAGAATGCAAAGCCTTCAGTTCTGAAAAGAACCCACCAAAAAACGGACAACAAACTTTCCTTCCATATCAGTATGCCTTCATGCAATATTTGGAA
Source organism: Psilopsiagon aurifrons (assembly GCA_025447955.1). Lineage (NCBI taxonomy): Eukaryota > Metazoa > Chordata > Aves > Psittaciformes > Psittacidae > Psilopsiagon > Psilopsiagon aurifrons. The sequence goes on along the minus strand of JAOEHY010013557.1, from coordinate 62,782 downwards.
AACAGTCAAATCAGCCACAGTGAATCTACTGAAGGAAAAGAAAAGTCTTTTACAGATGGAGAGAGTACAACTGCCATCTCACAAAATGTTCCAAGCAGTGCTTCAGACTCCTGTTTTCTTGTAACAACACTTTTGAGCAGTGCCTGCTCCTCAAAAGTATTAAGGCACTAAAGCATATGACAATCCTCTGGTTTTACAGACAGGCTTTCAAAACACTGCCTCCATTAGAACCTGCAACCAACTGCAGGCAGAAACTGTAAGAATAAAAATAGAAGCCATGTTAAAAACATCTAAAAAATCAGCCTAGTTTTCTTGCACACAGAGAAACGATGGCTTAAAAATTGAAAAGTATGATCCAGGAAGAGTCTGTCTCCTCAGACACAGGGTGCTCCATTTTAGGCACTACATATTCTGAGCCAAAGAGAACAGCCAAGTACCACAAGTTTATTGGTACCTTTCTCCATTTGACATTCCCTTGTTGCTCTTCAGTCTGCCTACTACCCTCATTGCTGCTCATGCCCCACATCAGCCCATTCTCACTAAGAAAATCCAAAATAGGGTAATAGTCCCCTTTGACAAGAGCATTTTCTCAAGAGGTGACCATTTTCCACAGAACTCTTGGTCAGACTTGCCCTGCAGAGCCTCTTCAGTAGCTTACCTCTTCTTTTTCCATTGAGCAGGCCTGCTCTCCCCAGAAACTTCCACCTGAACTGTAGTTGTTACTACCTGTTATAGCAGGCTTAGGTGTTAATTACATTAACCTCATCAGCTAATGATGGTGTTTATTCCCTCAGGCTGGTGAACTACACCTGTGCCTGAAAAAAACCAACCTGAGTTTTGATTAATTTAAAGGACCTTAACTGCAGTAGACTGCACTGGTGTTAAGAGCAAATGCAGAGCTTACAGCCAGAAAGCCTTTCCTTTGAGAAAACTCAGTGTTTCAGTGTCCACTTAAATGAATCAGACAGAATTGATCCTACTGGATTACTGATCACAGCTATCATACTCTATCATGAAGAAAAACTATAACAGAGTTAATTGGGTGGGAACTTTATGACAATTTCTCTACTGAACATAAACATGTTCTGGAAAAAAATACTTCTTTCAAATAGAGAGGATTCTTTCCAGAGAAAACATGTAACTTTTAAAACCCCTAGATCACCTTGATGGTAGATAAAATAAAATTCATAGATCTACTAAATTTTACTCATTCTGGTCCAGTAATTATGGATTAAGCTAATCTGCTTCTGCTTAAAGTCATATATTCCTACTTCCAAAGGGAGAAAGACCAAAACCAAAGCTCCAATGTAGTCCTAAGCACACCTTCTGCATACTAATGGATCTGCTGGTTCCAAATATACTAATTGTATTTGTCATTCTAGACAATACAACACTCATTTCCACCTGCAGAAAACTTCTAGGAATTGCAGTTACTTTTCAGTCCAGTTGGTGGGTTAATTTTGCTGAAGAATTACCTTTTGTCAGCTTGGACCTGATTAAATCTCCCACCTATTATGAGGAAAATTTTTGAAGGAATTTTTCACATTTCATTTGTGTGAGCAAGGTGAGCTGATGCAACTCGATAAAGAAGTTGATTGCCTTATAAAAAGTATGCATCAACATTGTGCAGTAAGCCTTTTCAGTATCTAAAGAAACCAAATTTCCAGCTAGGTCTAGTCCTTCATTTTAAACCATAAACCTTTTAACCTTTAAGCCACCAAGCAATGGGTATGCCTATTGGTGTGAGGGTGCTGAAGCCCAGCACCAAAAAATGCTGTGATCAAAAATGTTTATGCTTATTTCCTAGAGTCCTTCTAGGGTCCTAAGTTCATGGCCTGTGACTGTCAGAAGTCTCTGCCTCTTTGTTTTAAAGGTACAAAATAAGCGATTTTTTAAGTCAGAGATGATGAAAGCAGTTGCAATATCTTTCAAGTAGAACCTCCTGATTCATAAAGCTCAATATTTAATTTCATAAAATCTAGACAAAACATACCCCAAGCAATCTTCTTTTTTTCATTTCTAAGTAGCTTTCACTTCAAATTTCTACTGCATAAACTGCATTGCAAATTATGGTTGAAAATGCTTACGCTGTGTATTAAAAGGTGAACATGTCAAAGCATTTCTTCTGAAGCTGTGCTTTTTCTTTAATTTTTCACATTCTATTTCCAAGTGAAATAAAAAACTGCATATAATACATATGAGCATATGTTATACACAAAAATGTATACATATATACACATGCATTTTTTTCATAAATTCCTATATACATAAAACACATACTATTCACATTTTAATACTGGAAAATTTTGACAGAATTTTTCACATAAATAAAATTATAAATTTTAAGCTTTCCCACTTAAATTATATCTTTCTTGCATCAAAGTTATTCATGCAAAGCTCTAGATGTCATCAGTATTTGCAATGTCACTGTTCCAACCAAAACTTCCCATGGTGAGGTTAGCAATGAAGTAAATAAACAATTACCTCTTCAGCAAAAATAGGACAGACCACATAGGGATTTACTGTTCTCTAGAAAACACTGAAAACTGAATTTGCTCCACTTTACTTCCAAATTACCTTTTACATTTGAAGCAGTAAAGGATTTACATTTACTGTCTTTGGGAGAGATACTTTTTGGAAGCCTGCAGCTGGAACATGCTGGATGTTTACTTGATGATGCCAAAACCTTTCAAGCTCTTGTGGCAGAGAAGATGCTAAACAGCTCAGGCAGCGAGACCCTTTCTCTGTGTAGCACTGTACCCCTTCTAAGATGACATCTGCATTGGTGCTGGCAGCTTAAGATTTTATCTGGCTTGCATCCCAGGCTCCTATTCTGGTTATGCCTGGGGTGGGCTCGGTTGAACAGAGAAAAATGCTCACTGAATGGTCCCCAAGGCACCCCCTGCAGCCTGTGCATCCGCCGGGACTGTCAGCATGGACAAGGGCACTCTGTGGTATCTCACACGCCACATGCTCTCTGAGTACACGGTTATTAAGAGGAGCACTCCTCAGCTTTTGTTCTCTTTTGATGGTATGCCAAAGCTTGTTCAAACTGAATTTAACGGCAAAAACTCCTTCTGACTTGCAAGGGAACATAATCAAGTCTCTCTGTATTTTGGTGGGTTTTTTCCAGATAGCTTTGGTCATACTGAAGAGTATTTTCTTTACTTGCAATTTCAGGAGTATTTCATAATCAAAGCGGGAAACAAGAAGCTAACCCATCTGCAACCACAGCAGCTAGGTTCCTTTCTCCTCTTTGCACTAAACAACTGCACAATTCACACTGACTTTCTGCACACAGACACTCTGTTTCCTGGGGAATATTACTGGCAAAATCTGGATATGAAGAAACACCAAAGCAGAGGTCTGAGAACACGACATATGTGGTCAAGAACATCACTGGGGGAAACTACTGCAAATGCTGGTACTAGGGTTCATAGGATGTGTGTCTAAACACTTCAGGACATTGAATTCAGCTCTTACCTGCATGAGTTGCTGCTTCAGTTTCTGTATTTCTGATATGTTGAGCTCACTGAAGAGGTCAGAGACAGGGTGCAGAGATTCTCCTTTCCTACCCGTGGGGGTTCGGTAGTCACCATTGAGTTTCACAAGAGGCCCATGGATATGTCCGTTCATTTTGTCGTCATTGTTGGGCTCGCCCCCATCCTCTGCAAACTTCAATCCATCTACTGATATATTAATATGGTTATTATACATACTATCATTGAGGTTGATATACTGGGATAGCTCCTTTCTCAGATTGTTCTTTTGCTCTCTTTCATTTTTTAAAGTTTCTAGAGCTTCCTCCAGCTGATGCTCAGCAATCTCCTTCAGTCTGATGGCATCTTCTAGCTGACTGTTAAGCAACACTGTCTCCTCCTCAAAACGTTTAATCTCATGCTTTAAGCCTTCATATTCAACCTGAATTAGACAAGACAAAGAACATTCATAATACTAAAACTTGAGTCATGAAAACCTGCCATTTATCAGCCTGACTGAAATAGGTGTTAGAGAAGCTACAGTTTGAAATACCAGACATTGCCCACAGCTGCAAAGAACTGGCTGCACAGAAAATGAAATTGAAGCTCATTGTGTTAAGTACTCCATTGCTCACTTTTTCAGCATGTGAGAATCAAGAAATATAACACCTTTTACTGAGTAACATAGGAGAATAAACAATATATTTAATGGAAAGAAGGCTGTTTCATTGCAGATGTCCTGGTAACCATAGATTTATTATTAATTTCCATAAGCAATGTTGGTAAATCATGGTCTGTATAGATCTCAGGTTAGTATAGTCTGATTAAAGCATTCTGAAGATGACTTTATATCTTAATTCTTACCAGTCCTAAAGTTACTTAGGCACAGATACTCTCAAGTACCTTGGTGGCCGAGTAGTTTTCAAAAATGTGGATGGAATGAACAGAAATGTTAGAAGAGCCTCAGCTCTCTTCTCTGTGTCAGACAAGAAACTATTATTCGAGAAGCATTTAATTTTAAAATTAAACAGTAAACAATTCATACAATCACTTTACTCTTTAAGATGCCCCAAATTGTTAGAGATTTTTAAACTACCAGAAAAATGTAATAAATAGCTCATTCAGCCACACAATGCTTGAACTGCATGTAGCAATGCCATTCTGGAGCGCTTGGCAACCTGTTGAACCAATGACACACCAACAGCACTGCCTGAAGTGTGTACCAGTAACTTGATGCAGTCTCACCAGGCTTGGAGGGATTCCCTTCTCTTTCTTCTCAGAGGGCAGGCTCCCCACCCCACACACAGGTGCAGTATTTTATCAAGGTATTTAGGGGCATTGTGAGCCAAGGAGAACAACTTCTCTCTTCAAAGGCAGCTCCTGCATTTATGCAGATCTCTCTATTGTGCGTAACAAGAAGCAAAGGCTAGAAAAACCCAGTCTAGCCTGAAACCAGTTGGTCAGTAATATCTAGAAGATGTGGCAGATCCCCACTGCAGAATGCCTTTCCTTGCTGGCCCTCCTCATCTTCCTTTTCACTGTTGCGAAATCTCACACCAGTAAAAAGGAAAAGCTTTGTTTGTGAAGGTCCATGTCCATGCTTGACCAAATCTCCTGGTAAAAATAATCACACCTTGATTTTTTAATTTAAACATGTTACTTGTCTAGTTTATTATTTCTACGATTAAAAAAAATTAAAAATCCCAGTATCAGGGAAAATAATTTAACAGCTCGGTGAAAGAGATAAATAAATACTGAATTTTCATGCTTCCGTGAAAAAAAAAAAAAACAAACCATCTTTTTGCAGTTCAGTCTTTTATAATTCAAATGCATTATTATGCATTACTATCTGCAATTTTAAAGCATTATCTAGAATATTTTTTGGCATGTACAGCTATTCAAACGAACTATAATAAGGTTCTGCTGAAAACAGAAATATCCACCATTCCTATTGGAGTAAAATATTTATCAACCTGTCAAAAGCCTTGTACTAATAAACCTTTGGAAAGGTACTGGGAGTTCTTGAGTAGAAAAGGAAATCCATGAGATTTTAAAATCTGCATTTAGAAGCTTGATCTCTTTTCTGACTGCAGGGACAGGTCCATCTGAAAAGTTATAAAAGCCAATCAAGTAGCTATGTTTATAACTTAAGGACACGAGAAAAAGAAAAAAGAAAACAAAGAAACAAACCCCCCAAAATCCAACCCTTTTTCAATTTTAAATTCATACGAAAACCCAAGCCCTACATTATCTCTATGGTTAGTATCCCAGATTCTTGCTTACAAAAGCTACAAAAAAACCCTAACCCAGATAATGACAGTTTAACACCAAGATTTGTAACGTACGGGTTTGTAAATTAAAGTACTAAGGTATAAAATGATCTTGAAATTTTATCTTTTAGATCAAAGTTATTTTAGGAATCACAGGTGCATGAATATGTGATGCAAAATGACTGATTTTTAAAGCCATTCAAAATACGGCAGTGCTTTTTCCCTCCATGGACCAGTGGCATTTGGTTTCATTAAGAACAAAATATTATGATGAAATGTAAATACTTGCAAACAGATTTTCTTCTGGGGGAAACTAGGATAGTCTGTAAAAAGGTCTTTAATTTCCTCATAGTGTGAAAATGCTTCCTATGAGGTTGATGAGGAGAAAATCCATGCCTCAAAGGAGGTTATTTGCTGGCTTGGTAAATAACTCTGACACAAAGATGATATGCTATAAATTCAGTTTCAGGAATGAAAGTCTAGGTATCTTCATAAATAAGGAAACGTACTGAATTCTATTTCCTACTTATTCTCTGGGGCACAGCTCTGTTGTTTTCAATATTTCAATTGCATTTCTGCTAGAGTGGTGAAATAGCAGTAAAAGGCGGCTGAAACAGTACTGCATATTCCTGCAGAAATAAGGCAGCTTTGTTACCAGGCTGCCATGAGAAACTGTGACAGTCTTGGTTATTTGATAAAAGCCCTGGACCGAGGCAGTAGGTTAGGACATAAACTAGGGGCTACAATGCAGTGCTGTCACCCTCTGCTTGCAGTTCAGGAAATAGTGCTATGAAATGCAATGTTATGCTAGTCTAGGCAGTGTCTAAAAGGCAGAAAGTGTTACATCATCCAGGTTGGATACTTAAATATTGATCATGGTAAGTTAACTTTTCTGACATGAGAACAAATCTTTTTGTTCATTTTAAAGGATAACTGTGTTCTTGATTGCTTCCTTGGCAGTATATATATACATATATGTCCAGCAGAAAGGAAACTGGACTTTTGTGTGGGGGAGAGAACAGACCCCATGACTGCTTATAGTTGGGGCTGGCTTTTATGGTGCTTCTGCTGGATGCACTCCACACTGCAGTGAGAATTACAGCTTGTTGGTTTGCCATCAGCTGCAAATTGTTGTAATGAGGAAAACAAAAGACAAAATGGCAATATCGGACATCCCTTCACCTATGTTTGAAGCTTGTGGATTAGCATGGCTGAGAAGAGAGACAGCAGCACTGGTACAGGAAAATCTGAGAAACAAGGATTAAAAAAAAAAAAAAAAAAAGGGAGAACAAGGACAAAATTATTTCCTCTTTTCTCCATTTCAGAAGAGGAAAGGACGTGCAGGAAATCAAGAGGAAATGGAGAGTTGAACCCTGCCACTGGGCACCGAGTTCAGCATGCAGAGAGAAAGGACAGGAAAAGCAGGAAGCAAAAAGATGCAATTCTATCTATTTTTATAATTCCTCTGTTGCTACAAGGTTTTGCAACAAAATATTCCACCAGGATTTTCCTGAAACTCAGGTAAGGGACTCCCCATACATGAAAAAAAATGGCCAACAACAGTGTTTCAAAATAAGCGTTTAACAAAAACCCAACTGAAAAAATACAAAGAAACTTCTATCAAAGTGCTCTACAGAATCACATTATGGAAACTGAGAAAACGGTGTCATTCTACAGCATACAGCCTTGAATTTTTTGATGCTTACTTGATTCTGTTTCAGTGTGGACACCAGTTTCTGCAAAGTGATGTTTTCTTCTTCAAGCTCAGTGTAGTCCTGTAGGAGTCTTGCCTCTCGAAACTTATACTCTCGAATTTCATCTTTCATTCGTATCCTCTGTAGTTCTACCATTTCATTATTCTAGCGAGAGAAAATGCAAGTACATTACCATCCATGCACAGTCACTTTAATGATGAATACTGCCTTTAGAAAAGGCAAAACAAAGAATTAATTCTCAAATAGAAATGATTTAACAGTGCAAGTCAATACAGCATCACCTTCTAATCTGAGGCCAAGCAGTAATTTCAGGTGTGTGCTGCAAATGCAAAAATGAGAAAATCTGATAAGAAAGCTTGCTTAAATCAATTTCAATATTAGATGCTTATTGAAATTTAAAACCTTTAAGGCAAGCCTTTGTCATCTCATTAGTTTTATTGCTCTATGATATAGCTGGATTTAATAACATTACCACCTGTTTTCCTCTGTTTTCCACCTAAGGGTTCTTTCCACATTCATACAGAAAACCAATGAGTAACAGCATCTGTTCTGCAACAACATCTGTTACTGAGCAATGTGCACTCATTTGTTTGTATCTCCAGGCATTAGAGGAACACAAAGGTATGTGAGGGGGACCTGCAAGGCTGGCTGTAAAGCTCTCGTCAAATACCTGACAAATTCATTGCTGTGCTGAGCAGGATTACACCCTCAAGTCTGAGAATGCACAAGGTCCCACTTTATTTTTCCCATTAGCACATACAGTTCCCAGACAGCCTTCTGAGAGAGGTCATGAAAGATCGGTTTCACCAAAACCTACTTCCACCAGATTCCAGTTCTGAGTTTGACATCAAGGGTCAAGTTATAGTGCTAAGACTCTGCTGGCATAACCCTGATGTAAAATGCACTACAGGAAATGGAGTTAACACACAGCTGGATGAGAACGGTGACCAAGATGGTTCCCTCTTTACTTTAAAGAGAATCTGCATTTGCCTGTTTAGTAGAAATATGCATGATTGGTCATCCTCTTCTTGCCTGCAGGAGGAACCTGAGCATTGCCACAGCAGCTGGTGGAAGGAAGAGTTACTGCAACCTTAATGATGGGGCAGACCCTCCTCATTGCTGGGGTGTCAGAAAGAGCATGCCTGGGAAAGAGTAATGAGCTTCTGTAAAAGATTCCAGTCTGGAGGAAGGGCAAACACTGGCCTGATGCCTACCTGGTAAAAGTCAAGTGTTTAAGAAGTCATTACAGAAGAAACTGTAATCAGTGAGCTCAATCTAGATCAATCTGTACAACTCACCCTCCGGTACATAATGGATAAACCCCAATGCTTTGAATTGAGGATAAACAGAACTTTGCTTAGCACCTAGGTTAAATAAACCCTTGCAAAATAACATCTCAAAGCATGAAAAAAATATGTTGATGCAAGAGTTACAAAAACACTTTTTAAAAGGAAGCTTTTCTGAAGAAAAATAAAAACCATCACTCTCTTCCTGGCACCTAATTAAGAAGAAATAAAGAAACTACTTCATTTCTTAAGTGAAGGCAACTGAAAAGATCCCTGGTGGCAGAAGAGTCACAAAGCACTAGATAAAAGTAACTGTGCAAATATTCCTACATCCATCACTGCCTAATAAACTTCTGAGTGTATTGTAAGAATGGCACTGCAGATGACTGCACAAAGTAAAGGCATTTTATACCTCAGGCTGCCTTTATATGCTTTGTTTCTGTCAGCATGTTCTCAGCTGTGGTGGTTATTTACAACTGCTAAGTGTGGGTACATGTGCAAGTCTGTGTCAGTATCTGGACAACATCAAATGCATGGCTCTTCTATGTCAAGTACAATTAAGCTGCTCTACAACTCCCACTGCGTTTGGAGGATGATCACCCAAGGAATGCATAGCAACCATCTGACATCCATCCAGCACTGACAGGAGCCCAGGAGAATGAGGCTGTGTGGAGGAGTTCTGCACATTTAGCTCTTGGCATGGCATGGAAAACATGCAGCTGAGGGTCAGCTCATGGTTGGAACTGGATCTGACATCAACACTGCTTATCGAGAGGAAGGCCTCTCTGAAAGGGAGAAATAAGAAAGACGGCTAGAGATGGAGGACCTGAGCAAACAGTTTTTACAGATTCCTGATATATAATTTTCCTGATGGAGTACAAAGCATGATACTTTGAAAAAATTTTGACAATTAACTCTGTAAGGTCAGAGTAGTACTCTTTTGTTGTTCTTATTACTGCAAGCAGCAACAGAAAACATGAGCTATCACCACTTCTTTATGAAGAAAGAGCATTCCTGCACCACTTGTAACTGCTGCTTCTATACATAATCTTGCATGTATAAACAGAAACACGGTGCTCTCCTTACACACGGAGAAACTTTCTGCAGAGCAAACTTTATTTGTCATTACTCAAGGCATTTGGTCAAGAAAGAAACAGAACGAAAAGGGAAGCAAAAGCCAGATACATCCCGTCTGCCATGCCTACCACAGCACTGCCTGCTCTGCTTTGGGCTGAGGCCCCTGCCAGAAGCATTCCCACTGCTCTGCCACAGGGGCAAAACAAACTCGGCACATTACAGAATATGGCATCACCTTTTCAAAGTAATGTAAAACGTGCATCTTGTCACTGCAAACACCCTGGCATTATTCTCCATACCCTTTGAACCTTCGTCCTGTTTGTGAGCATCTGCATGATGCTGGCAAATGTCCAGCTACTAAGTGCCCTACTGCTATCACTGCTTCGTGTGAAAAGTAGTGCTTCTATGTTACAGGGCAAAAGCCTGATGTTATTGAGGCTTACGAGAGTAGCCACAGGACATGCTGGAGGACTACTCTGTTTTCCTTCATGTAAGATCCCTAGGCATTTTGTGGAAGTGAACTAGTCTTCAACCTAATTAAACACAAGGCAAAAGGAGTCTGTCAGTGGGGCAGTTCTCTGTATGAGCCACTAGAGGACAATGTAGCCTAAATTATTAGTAAAATAATTTGTAATTAAACTTTACTGGTAATCAAGCACTGAACATTAAACTTGCAGGTTAGAGCAGTTGAGTCAGATGGTTTTACAAGGGCACTGCCTCAGGACATTTTATATTTCCAGAGAGGATTCCCCTATGAACTACTGTATCTGTAAAAACCAAATTAATCCAAGAGGTGGAGCTAATGATACATGAGCAATGTCTTAACGGCTGTAAATCATTTCCAATCCCAGTCACCAGCTGAAACATGGTGCAGTGGTTTTAATGGATCAGCGCCAAAGAAGAAGGAGAAGGCCCTTCTGTGAAACTATAGAAAACAACAGAGTCCTTGTCAGCATTGCATCTCATTATATGTGAGCACTAACTATGGAAGATGTCAGTTACATAGCACATCTAATGAACCTACACATAACAGAACAGACCATAAGAAATGAAAAAAAGGAGGCTCAGTTGATGTAAGGTCTGTTCAGGTCAACTATCCACTAGTATATACATATATTTTCAGACTTGTCATATATGAAAAGTGAAAGACATCTTCAGGTTTTACAGGAGCAAGGACCATATCTGTAGAGTACAACCACAATAAGTCTGAGCATTAATGGAATATAAATATTAAATAATAAACTTTTGTACTTCTTACCAAAATTAAATACAATATATATTAAGATATAATTTATTTTTGATTCAGCATAGACTTCTAAAATGCTGTATTCCACATGCTATATACAGAACACATTGTATAAATTGCATGCAAATACATTGGAATACATTTAATTGATTGGAATATCAAGCAATATCAATGATTGGAATATCAATATCAAGGAATATCAAGTAAAAACAAGTAAGAAGGTACTTTAAAATGAAAGAATGGAAATGTCTAACATTGAACACTATGTGAAAGAACTATGAAAAATCATATGAATCCCCCAAGGGTCATTTTTATCCGAACACCTCCAGTGTTGCCCAAGGAAGCCACTTCTGCCACTCTTGTGTCATATCAAGTCATTTAAGGAAAGAGAAGAGACAGTAACCTGAAGATGTTACTTCCAAACATCTCCAAAGTGAGAAGTGAGCTCTGGTGGCTTTTGATTTCCTGAAGTTTGGACCCATTTCTGGTTTTTGTCTAGTGGCTTTTATCCCAAACAAAACTCAGGGACCAGTATTTGGGCTTTCCCCCTAGATTTTTTCACACAAATTTTCTTTAAAAGATTTCATGTCCTTACAACAGTAAAACATACTAATTTTCACACTGTAAAACAACCTCATAACCAGAAGTTAATTACATGCCCCAAACTACCCTGATTAAATCACTACTTACCTGTTGGAATATGCAAGCCATAGCATGATGCTGTGTGCAACTTTCTAATTTTCATAACTCACAAGTAAAAGAATAGTGGAAAATTCATACACTTTCAATTTAATTTCATTGTATTATACTGATGCAGTATAAAATTCCATTCAATCTGATGACAGTTTTATTGCACTAGCAGTAAATTGAATGCAATAGAAAGTTTATGCTCAGACCAATATACATAATCTCCTGTGTTTGCTGACAAGTCTCACTGTAAATGCGTATGTTGTGTTCACTTTATTCTGCAGAGGAAAATATTTTTTATTCAAAATAGTAATAGGCATATAAAGAAAACACAATTTAACTGGGGTCCAAATTTAACTACAAACCTGCTAACTTGGCATGAGGAAGCACTACCAGTGAACTTTGGCCAAAATCAGGTTTGGGACTTCCTTCAGGATCATTCAGTCATGAAATTAAACCAACTTACAAATGATTTTGGTTTCTTTTAAGTATATTGTTTTATTGTTGGCAACATGTAAGTATAAATAAATCAATGGGAAATTAACGAAGAAAAAAATAATCAAAGCATAAAATATCTTTGATTCACTACTTTGAGAACATACAGATACACTCTCAGAAACTTTAAAGCCCAATTTTATCTTCTCTTTAGAAGCCTCTAATGTGAATTGTGGGTACATTTTTGTTTTCCATAAACAATGAAAAGCTAATTCTGCATCATACAAAGCATTCTTCTCACCAGCATGATGCAGCAGGACATCACTGGAAAGGTACCCTGCCTCCTTTCTACTGACAGAAGAATCCAAAGAGGAAAATAATACAAGGTAAAGACCCAGAAAGACACTTGCCATGCCAGGGAAGAGGCAGACAGGGGGAATCAGCTGGTCTGGAAAAATACCTAGCTTGCCCCAGTAGGTCCTGATTTTTCAGTCTGAAGGGGAAAAGGGAAGTTGAGAGAAGAGAGGGTGGAAAGGAGAATAGAAGAGTGAGGACCAGTTTCTTTCATTTACCATCAACTGTTTTAAGTCCCCAGAGAACGTCCTCTAGCTAGACAATTCTTAAAGTTTCCCTGTCATAATCAGAAATATTCATCCTGAACTGAAAGAATGACATTTTCCATGTTTCCAGAGATATTTAAAACCATAATGAGATTCTTGTGGATCATCTAACGTAACCTGGTCTTACCCGTGTGCAGAATTTACAGCCTGGTCAGGCTGATTCATGCATGTAAATGCCTAACTAAGCAGGGACAGAGCAACTCTTGCAGAACCATTTTTGCTTCCCTTTCAGTCCAATCCCAAAATAAATTATTTCAAAGACTTCTTTTTCCCTCAGTGTTAGGCATCTGCATCCTCCTTTTAAATCTGAATTTATCTGATCTCATCCTTCAAAAAGTTTCATTCAGGTGGTATTATTAAAGTTCATGATATTATACCTGATCTAAGCAGATCAGCTATCCTGGCAAGCCACTTTAAAGCACAAACACCACTTCTATTTGCCCAGACCCAGAAACCACGAACTTTTGAAATTATGTATGATTCTGACATTCCTTAGCTTTTGATCCACCATTAAGCGTCTCCAAACCAGGAAAAAAACAGATGTGCTATTGTGCACAAGATATTTTTGAAAACATATCTGTAGAATAGCATGAGTACCTATAATCTTTCCCTTACATGGGCATGCTTAGAAAATGACAACACAATAAAAGCCAAGGATTAAAAAAGCCATGGATTTGTTAGCTACAGTGTATTGAATAAAAGCCAGATCAAGATAATGTAAGTTTCAAGTTCCTTCACCAGCAACAGCTCTTAAATTAAGCATTTACAGTATATCTAATAATATAATCATCTGAAATGCTCAGTGCATTTAGCTGGAATCGCTAAATCTAAAGAAGGTGAATTTCTTAAAAGGGCAATTACATGGCCCATTTACGTAGTTATCACAGAGTTTGAAATCCATACTATCTAATCTTATAAATCCAGCTACATATAAATCTCTATAAAATATCCATTTTATTGATATTGGAATACAAGTATATATAAAAAGATAGAATTAAGGAACGTTCTGATTGTTCAGGTATTTAATTTTCCTGCTAACAGTCATATAATATTATAATGACTTATTTATAAATTGTCATAATCATACATATTTATCTGAAAAATGGTTTGACTTGGCTGTATTTATAGCAATTAGTGCATTAGTGTTAATTCATTAATTATATATAAATTATGCATTATTTCTGTTAATTAAAATATAAAATTGCTGTCTAATTAATAATAATGTGTAAGGTGCTGCAGCTGGGTCAGGGCAAGCCCAAGCAAAACTACAGGCTGGGTGGAGAATGAATTGGGAGCAGCCCTGAGGAAAAAGACTTTGGGGTGTTGACTGATGAGAAGCTCAACATGATCCAGCAGTGTGCATCTGCAGCCCAGAGAGCCAATTTGGTGCTGAGCTGTATCAAAAGGAACGTGGCTAGCAGGTTGAGGGTGATGATTCTCCCCCACTACTTTCAGGACACCTCATTTTGTTCAGCTCTGGGGCCCCCAGTATAAGAGGGACATAGACCTGCCTGAGCCAGTGCAGAGGAGGACCATGAAGATGATCAGAGGGCTGGAGGTCCTCTCCTACGAGGGCAGGGTGAGAGCTGGGGTTGTTCAGCCTGGAGAAGAGGGAGAAGGTCCCAAGGAGACTTCATAGCAGTCTTCTGATACCTAAAGGGGACCTACAAGAAAGCTCAAGAAGGAATTTTTACAAAGGCATGTAGTGACAGGACAAGAGGTAATGGCTTTAAAAACTCAAAGAGGGCAGATTTAGATCAGATATTAGAAAGAAATTCTTTACTGTGAGAGTGGTGAAGAACTGGAACAGGTTGCCCAGAGAAGCTGTGTCTGCCCCATCCCTGGGAGTGTCCAAGGTCAGGCTGGATAGGGCTTTGAGCAGCCTGGTCTAGTGGCAAGTGTCCCTGGCCGTGACAAGAGGGCTGGAACTAGATGATCTTTAAGGTCCCTCCAACCAAAACCATTCTATGATGTTAATGATAACTAGATGTAATTAATATTAGCACCCTGTAGCAAAGACTGCTCTAATATGCCTAACTAGTTCATTCAATGGAAGAGAAACTTTACTGAATTAAACTGTATTAAAACAGCATCAGAGGAAACTGAGAATCTAGGGTTATATGATCCTTCTGCATATCTGCAGAATGACATCACACATTGACATACGATCATTGCAAATAGCAAAATATCAATTGACTGTAAAAAGTTTTGCCACAAGAAGGACACTGTAGGTCATTTTGTTCAAACTTAAAATTCTCATCTGGTACTCTACTGCAGCTCTGGAGGCATTAAACATTCCCAAAAAAGTGAGAGAATTTATTTAAAAATACCACACTGATGGGGTGCAGCAGGATGCTCTGCCTCAGTGGGGGTGAAACAGCTCTAAAACAACCAGCAATGGAGGGGGATCATGCTGGTTCTGGTTTTGAAGAATGCTGAAACCACCCTGACTCAACAACCGCATAAAACTAAACAGCACGCTGATATGAAACCAGATTTTTCCTGTCAGGAACCAACAAGGATGTTAAACCAGATGTTTCCTGACAGAGAAACAAATGAATGGTAACAATACCTCATCTAAAGATAAATTATGTTTCACTGAGTTAGAAAATTCATCCTGGTAATAAACGACTGACAGTCAATCACTTTATACTACAAAAAGCTTAGTCCCACCTTTCAACAGCAGAGATTCCAACACACCCCTCCTACAAGTGTGTAGAAACTCCTCCTTTGAGTGGGGAAGCCCCTCAAGGTTACTCCTCAAAGCTCAGTATAAGTGTTGCTCACAGTCACTGGTATAAGTAACATCAATCTACTTAATAATTATTAAGATAGCTTTTAAACTATTGATTTAATAAATAGGGATTGATAACTACAGTAAATAACTACAGTAAGTTACAGTGAATTGCAGTTATAAGCATTTATATTGCATTTTCTGATTAAAAGTCATCTAGCCTGATAACATTATCAATTTCAAAAAAAACATTATTTCATAAACACACACACACATATATAGATTGACAACCTCAATCCTGCAGGACAAAGTGGTATAAAGGATTGATTACACCTATAATCCTTTAGGTATAAACCATTGCCCAAGTCTAAGATTAGATCCAGCCACATCTAATCTCCTCCCTGAGAAGGAGTTTAAGAAGGAAGGCGGTCCTTTCTGAACCCTGTGACTCAACAGTGGGGCCTTCCTGACACCTTTGTCCAAAGTGCATTTGTCTCCCATTCTGTCCGTTGACACAGGGTAAAAGAAAAATGATAACATATCGATGCCTTGGAGCAGGTTGAAAACATCTTGCAAAAGCAGCACTCTCCACAGTCCATTCAGGGCTATACTGGCTTTCAGAATTCTCAGCGTGACAATGGGAAAAAAACATGCCCACCCAGGAATCAGCCACAGCCCAATGGACAGTCCCCCTGACACTTGCAGAATCATTGGAGTCATTTAGGTTGGAAGGAATCTTTCAGATCATAAAGTCTAGCTATAAACCTAACACTACCAAGACCACCACTAAGTCACATTCCTAGGCACCACACCTATACATCTTCTGAATAACTCCTGGTACAACTTGAGGCCATTTCCTCTTGTCCTATCACTTATTGCCTGGGAGAAGAGATCAACACCCACCTCACTACAGCCTCATTTCAGGTAGTTGTAGAGAGCAATAAGGTATCCCTCAGCCCCCTTTTCTCCAGGCTAAACAACCACAGTTCCCTCAGCTGTTCCTCAAAATGATTTGCTCTCTAGACCCTTCGCCAGCTTCCTCCATGCTGTCTTGTTGCTGCCATCTGCCAGACTCCATTGCTGCAGGAGCAAGATGAGCTCCCCCATGACCTCCATGTTCTGGTAAGGGTGAAGAGCATGGGACAGAAGCATGCTGCCAGTGGTGGAGAGGTCATTACTGCTTAACATCACACTTTAGCTGAATTATTTTACCACATCTTTATTATTCCAACTTCACTGAATACCGCCTGAGTAACAAACACCTGAGATTGCACTCTCCAAAGTGGGCTGTTGCCCACTATACATCGCTGATTATCTCATGGCTGGCTGGGTACTCATACAAGGATACCGAACCCAAATTTCTCTTGCTAAATCAGCTCAGGAAAAAGAAAAAAACCAAAATGCAACAACAAACCACACACACAAAAGAATCAAAAAAAACCCAACCCAAAACAAAAAACAGACAAAAAAAATTTAAAAAATCCAAACCAAACTAAACCAAACCAAACACAGAAAGCCCACCAAAACCAGGAGTGCAGTCTTGGTACTTTTGGACTGAATGCCAATTTTCATTTTTTGCCCCCAGTTACAGCCTTTCCTATGAAGATTAATGCTTTCTATCCACAGTTAAGAAGCCAGCAACAGTGATTCTACATGACAATGCCTCAAGGCAGGCTTTTTGAAGAAGCTACACAGACCTTTTCAAGCCCATCAAGACACCAAGAGCTGGTTTTAAAGCCTAAGTGATTGCTTGGGAGATGCATCTGCCAGTTACACATATCTCTTTGAGAGGCCACCTGTCATGTGTAAAATGCCAAACTTTCTTCTAGACCCAAAGGGGCACAGGCTACCCAACAAACGAGAGGTTGTGCTAACAGGGTGTGGGTCTGTGATCGGTTTAAACTCTGCAGTCCCACAGCTGCTGCTTCCAGGTCCTGACCCTCCCATGGGCCAACAGTAGTTTTCACATCATCAGCCAGATCAGGGGCAGCAAGCCACTCCAGAAAACAAGCAAATGAAAAGTTGGTTTTAATGGCATTGATACTCCCTGACAATGCTGACAGGGTGGACACATAGACACTGGCGCAAGCAGGTGGCAGAGAACAGGAAAACATGCTATTTCTATTTTGGCTATGTTTGCTGCCCAGCAATAACTATATGATCTATTCCAAGTTCCAGAGGTGGAAACCGAGCCCCATCAGTGTAAACTGCAAAATCTGTATAGCCTTCAGCAGGACTAAGATTTCACTTATGCACTCAAATGTTGAAGAGCAGGAGCAGTAAAGTGAATTCCTGAAGATGGAAAGGAGGGAAGATAAAAAAAAACAAAGCACCTAAATAAGAGAGGTAAGCTTGACTATTTTAGAACCCATTATGCCTGGTTAGTACGGAAAAATATGTTCCTGTTTATTGACTGCTTGCTTTTACATTGCTTTCTGCTGTCTTAGCTGACCTTTTGATGTCAGAATGGTTTCAGAGCTCCCTGTGGTAACCTGTCTAGCGTGCCAGGCAGCAACTCCATTCACCCATGTTTCAGGCACAGAGCTAAGCTCCTTGTAAGCTTTCCATTTCCCATGGCAACTGCCTCTCCTCCTTAGAACTTAGAGCTATTTTAATTACAGCTCGCTGCTAGCTCAGTACTACCTTCATTATATTCCTTACACTAGCAATCACGCCACGCTGTTGAGGGATGCACGTGCCGGACCAGGGTTGTCAGCTCAGCCTCTCCATCCTGCACTGCATTACAATACTACCCAAGCTCTGCTTTATTCAGTTAGCATACCAAGCCAATCTTTCATCTTGTAAATATCAGCTAGACATTGCAATATTGATGTCTGTGAGCAAGTGCCTCTGCCTTCTCCTGCTGAGGGAGAACTGTGCTGCCATGGCATGGCGTGTTATTGCTCAGGAAGCTGAGAGCATACTGACATAGAGACGCAGGCCTGGGCAGGAGTACTAACAAATCTGATTGCTGGGACAGTGAAGCTAAATTAGTAAGGGGCTGAGTTCAGATTAATCAGACATGCAACTGATACTGATCCTCAGCTCACTAAAATTCATAGAAAACATACCAAAATGGATCTTAAAGGGTGCCCCTTGGCAGCGTCAAGTCAATTCATCTTTTTCAGGATAGAAGCAACTACATCTATGTCATTCATGGTATCTGTCTAATCCCTTCTTAAACACTTCCAACAACATACCCCCTCACCTTTCCCAGAAACTTGTTTCCTCACTTGACTTTTGCCTTTGTCAGAAATCTCTTTTGAATGTCTAACCTGAACCTCAGTCTTTCACACTGCAAGAAGAAAAAGTATTTCTTCTACCCAGAAAAAGCAGAACAAATAAATGCATCTGTTCCTCTCTGCAGGAGTCCTTTTTACCACTGTACCCATCTTCATCTACCTCCCTCTCTTCTCTACAAAGAGAGGAGCACATGAGAAGTGAGCTATTCCAAATAGCTCCTGACACAGCAAGCTCGTTAGATGTCCTTAAATGACATACAGCAGAACTGGAGGGAGATGGGGATGAGGGCAACAGTAACTAGATGTCTGGGGAAAAAGAATAGGATACCCTAAATTCACATTCTCTATTCCTTCTTGTACCTGATTTCTCACATTGGATTGAGAGAGAAGTATATTGAAAGAAACAAAGAAGAAACCATCAATATTTTCTAAAAAGTAGAGTGAATAAATAGCTAAAGGATACAAAGAAACTATTTGCAAGTACAAATCTATTTCAAGTAGTCTTCTGCTGGGACATTCTCGGCTGTGCTGCAGAGCTGCTGCGAGAGCTGAGCATCAAAGGAGCTCTGTAAGTCCATGGTCATAACAGAGCTTCCCTCATCAAAATTGTTCTTGAAGATGGTCAGCTGATACTTTAAAAGCCCTTTGTGATTCTACACCCACCACCCTCCCAATGATAATAGACTATTTCAAGTTCCCCTTGAAAAATATCAATATGCTCTAAGAGGTTGCTATAAAAGGAGAAGCAACAAGAAAGTTGTCCGCCTCCTTTTCCACAAGAACAGAGACATGGCATCTTTAAATAAACACATCAGTGCCACAAAATCCAAATGTTATCATGTGGCCAATGCTGTCATTATTAAGAGAACAGTTCCTCAGTCAGGAGTAATTTCAGTAATTAAAATCTATGTAACATTAGCCATTGGCCACAGAAATAAGCACAGCATTCTGCAGCTTATTTGACCTTGTGTGCAGAACACCTACCCACCCCTGCTTATTTTTCTGTGGCATGAGCAGAAACACCAATTCAGAAACAGGAGTCGATTCATATTAAAAAGATGAAGATGGCTTGATGACTAATGTCTCTTTTTTCCTAAAAGACTTCACATTTTTATTTTAGGTAACATATTTGGGTGACTTCGGTGGCAAATACAGCTGAAATACCTCATCTGTCTGTAAACTACATACTTTAGGACTGAAATTTACACATAATTTTTATTCATTACAGCATACATGCTGATTCATGATACAAACGTCTACATAGAAGATTTGATAAAGTAAATTGCACTGAAGGGCACTTGAATTTATTGATATGGACATTGAAAATACCTGTACTCCTAAGGTATCTCTGTAACACTAGTACTCTTGACTGTTCAATATAAATTGGTTTCAAACCTGATCTTGGCTTTTACAATCTGCCCTTTGTTTATTTTAATACAGACTACAAATTTCACAGATTTAGTTTATATATTTATTGCAGTCAATGGTAGTAATTTTTACATTGAGTTTTCTATTTTGTCCTTAAAAGACTGAGCAAACAAGAATCATGCTGCTTGGCATGCAGAACAGAAATACAAATGTAATACTTGCCATAAGAACACAGCGCACAGGCTGGCTGTTAATGCTGTAACTCTCACAGAGATTATTCAGGCATTTTGGTCATGGCAGCACAACCTCAGAATTAAATTATTGTTTTGGAAATTGAATAAACAGTGAATATTATTCACTGCCTGCAATGCATCAAAACAGAAAATAAAAATGCCATTAAATGCCATATTTTCTCAGGGAGTAAAATACCAGTGAATCTATGAGATTGTTTGACTTTGCATATTAAAATGATGCTTAAATCTTTCTTCTTTTTTTTCTATTTTCTTGCATTCCCATTTAAGACCACCGCTGTTTTCCTTCGTCATTTGTTTTTACTGGACTTCAATCTAGCTCATAATGGGCACTGGTCTGAGAACAGGAGCCTTCTGCTGAAAGAGATGATTGAAGTATTAGTAAAATAAGGCAAAAATAACTGAATGGGGAACACTCACAAAAAACTTTAAACAGCCTTTTAGTTATCTAAAGATGATATTCACTAAAGCACAGATAACTTTCTATAAACGCTTTGTGGCACAAGGAGGACAGTATCTCATGGCAAATAACAATGTCAGTGATTGTTAAAGCACACCTGAGCAAAGGGACCTGGCAGTTCTCAGAGCTGGGCTGTGAAGTCCCAAGTTCAGCAAGAGAGGGAATCAGTTTCCTTGTCCTTGCTGAAGTTGTGCTCAAGGACCTTGATAAATGAAGAACCACTCTTTTTCCAGATTTATGGAAAACTGGAAAAACATACCCATGTGAGAAGTGGAGAGGAAAATATTTGATTTCAAATACATGTTCCCCTAAGCCTTATCTATCTCAGTATGTTTCCAAATTCTGAACTCAAACTTCACTCAAGCCTTTGAGCATCAGGGTGACAGCGGGGGTGAAATGGGAGTGCCAGTCTGTCCCCCCTGCCCAGCCCTGGCAGGCTGAGCCACCAGGGGATGATGCAGGCAGCATTACAGCCTCCCCAGGTGGCCTTTGGCAGCAATGCCCCTAAGGTGCAAGGGCACCCATGTGTAACATATGAGTGCTAGACTGTAAATCTCCAGATACTGATAAGCAGTTCTGTGGCAGGAAACGACTGCAGTCCAAAGTCATAATTGCTCCTTCTGCTTTCCAAAATCCCAGCCAGTCGCTGCTGACTACTAGTTCATGCTTCCACTGTTTTTTTTCATCACTGATTTTTAATGTAAAATATAACAGAACATTAAGGGATGGCTCCAAGCTTATTAAAGAGTTCTTAGATTTCCTCTGAGTTTTCAAAGTACTCAACCAGGACCTTGATGTAACATCATCACTAATGAAATCCAATATCAGTTTCAGCAAATAACTATCTAAATGCCAGTTTTTCAGTTCTTACTCTGTCGTATGCCCAATAGCTTGACACAGCACAATGGAATTCAGTTATACACTGCAAAAAAGTGCAGCAGAATAATCAATCTAGTCAAATGATTGCTGTCCTCAGGGAAGAAAAACGTCACACTTAAGCTAGGACAGAATTCAGAGAAGCAACAGGAGTAAGATCAGATTTATGAACTTCCCTTCATTAACTGATCAATATATTCCATGTCATATCTACACAGTTGTAGACCATTATCAGTTTTTTACCTTTGAAATGTTGCTACCAGTGTTTATAGGGAAGATGACCCAGGCTGCTAACAATTTCTTAGGCTCTTACTTATTATACTAAGGTTGAGTTTACCCAGCACCTCAACCAGAGAATTAACTTCACAGCTTCCTGATCTACAAATATATGTATGGAACAAGGGATATACATTCACACCTACACACTCGCACCACACTCTTTGTGCAATGTAATGTAGGACGTTACCAAGCACAATGGGAGAATGGGAAAAATCCTCCAAACAGAACTTCTGATGTGATCACTACTTCTGGCACTGCATTACTCCTGTCAGAGACTCCACACTTGTTTAATAGCCTCTGCCTTTGATCACATGGTAGTTTCTGTGCACAGCTAATTTTAATTCAGCTTGTGCAGAGTACAATTACCTCTTGTCAAAGACTGAAACCATGAGCAGAAAAAAATTTATCCTGCAGCCACATCTGCCTGTCCTTTGCCCTCATCTTGCCTTAATCTATGGAGGCTCCATATGACCAAGTGGCTAAACTGCCCCGGTATGTGAGATCAATATATGAAATTTAAGTGTTACCCATTTTGGTGTTCCAGAGTACACCAGGCATTACTACGCAGCAATTTGGTGTTTGCTGCAGAGTGGCATGGCTATAGCAAGCACAAGAAAGAAAGCTGAGCTGCTTTAGGAAAAGAACAACTCTATTATGAATCAGACAGTAATTGTGTGCGAGGTAATAAGTAAAAATCCCAGGATTTCCATAAGGTATGGATTTCTTTCTATGTGTAATTCAAAGCCTTAAGTATAAGTTAAAACCCATTTCTGGCCTTGGTCCTGAGAAAGTATGAAACATCACTTTCTCTATGGAAACTTTCTACCTATCATCACTAAATAAGAAGTTTTTGGAGACAGCTCCTACATAGCAACAGAAGAATAAGACATCATCTTCTGAATCTTAAATATTTTTCCCACACACTCCTGAGCCCTTCAGTTACCATGTTAGTTGAGTTTCATGCGCATCTAGACAGAATTCAGATGTACTTCTGGTTATTACCCTAGTGCACCACGGTATCACAACTGCTTCTCCTAATACAGCATTTTTTTGCTTGCTTTCATAAATAAATGTAGCATAAAACCTAAAAGTTTTCCTCAGTCAGTCTCATTAAGCGACTGGAGCTGCTTTAACACTATTCTGACAGGCTGCTATTCGACCCTGAGCAAGCTGGTGTTTTACTTAGAAACTGCTTTTCCCAGTAAACGACATACTTAACAGTAGTCATGCTAGTTTCCTAACACAGCACACAGATTTCAAGCTAAGTGGAACACTCCTGTTCCGAACAGACTTTCATTTTCTTTTTTTCTCATTTCCTTGGGGAAGTGTTTGGGTGACCCAGAGAAAGCCCAATGAATCTTTTCCAACCATTTTCCTTAAATGCAAACATTGTACTGGAAGTTTTTCCTGCCCTGACTTGTTCTAAACTCAGTAATAAAAACATCCTGACCTGCCAACACCACCAACTAATTTTTTTCTCTCCTCTACCATTTGTGGTCCTTTTTCTCCACAGTGAAGACTGACAAAATGGTTCTTCTGCCCTGCCAACCCTTACTTCTTATTCCCTATTTCAACAAGAGGCATGAGTGCCCTGAACTTGCAGCAAATACTAATTTCTCTCAAATATCTGCCATTTGGTTAAACAAGACATTTAAATGCAACATTAAATTCAAGGTGGCAAGAACACAACACAAGACTGCTAATCTTGCAAGCTGCTCATTTGCCAAACTTCATCAACAAAGTACATTAGTACCCCAGTGATGAAAAACATTCTAAGCTGTTATTTGCCAAAAAAAAGGAAGAAAATATACCTGAATGGCAAAAATCAGAAACAGAAACTAATGGCAGCAGTCTATGCCACTGTGCTAGCTGTCTTGTGGATAGAGGGAGAGACAGGTCTCTAATACCATTTTCCCCTGAAGCTTTATGAACCTGAGGATACCTTCTGGCAATCAAAGTATTCTTTTTCCTTTGTAATGAAAATTTTCTCCCAAATTTCCCTTTCTTTTTAAGATTTTAAGAAAAAATGTGTCCTTTCTTTTATGTTTGGCAAGACCCTGAATGTTAGCTTGAAATGAAAGGTAATAAGTCAAGGTTACTCAGAGCTTGACTAATCACACCTGAATCTTATTTTTTTCCTATTACAAAACTACCTTCACATATTTTACTTAGCTACGACAGACTACAGTAAGAGATACCCTGTGCCACAAGCTCTAGCATCAGCTGCTTTCTCTTCTACAGAAATCCTTAGTCTGATCCAAATCCAGGATAATCACGGGAAGAATACAGATAGAAAACTTTAAAATACTGTCAGTCTGATGAGCTTTGAATAGGATCCCACATTTCTGGCAAGTGCAGGAGTGGAAGGTAAGACAGCAGTAGACTGCAAAACAGACACCAGCCTAAGGCACAGCTATTTCCTTGCAGTAGCCTTAAGGTCAAGCACTATCCTCCTGCTGGGCTCAGAGGAAAAACCAAAGGCTCCTCTTCTCCCAGACCACGGAAAGAGCTCAGAGATGGGCTCCTTCTGACTTCACCATGTATTTCATCACACCAAAGCTGGTGTTGATTGTGTACTGTGCTGATAAGGACAGCCAAGGCTCTGGATAAAGCTCAGTACAGCTCTTTGAAAACACTGAAACCACAGTACTTGTTTCAGACAGGAACTCTTCTTTGTTTTCAAAGGTGAAAGGGCGCTGCTTTATATAAGGCAGTCTCCATTAATATGGGCTTTCATGAGAACAAAAGCAAATGATGCAATTTTTCCTGCTTAGAATCTCAATTAGAAACTTGTACTTAGCACCAGTACACAACTCTGAGAGTAACTGGGAAACAGAGAGACGAGTTGATGCAGAAGGGATTTCCAAAAGTGAAAAAAATTTCTTTAAAGAGAAAATCAGTTGTAAACCCTTTAATTTAATAGCAAGCTAAAGAGGATGGCAGGTTCTTTAAATACTCCACCAGGGAAAATGCAGAGTGTTGCTGGTATTCTCTGTCTTTAAGCACAACAAATAGATGTAAAAGACTTCTGCTACTTGACAGTCTGGGTCTTCTTTTTGCAGGATATAAAAAAGAACCCAATAGATCCATGATAACACTGTTAAAACATCTTGAATATCAAGAGCGCTGACAAAAAGACTACAGTATTTAAACCATGGGTAGGGAAAACAGTACATAACAGTTAGCATTGTGAATATGAGAATCCAGTGAATTTCTGAGCTGTAGGATGAAACATGAACTTCCTCCATCATCTCACAAGATGATCACCAAGTGTTAGAGGAACCAACAAATGGAAGAGGGCAGCCAGTTATTAAAAATTGGGATCTTGACCTCTGCGCCTCAACTTCCCCACTAGGAGGAGAAAATGAATCTAATAATGGGAAATTTTTACAAATTATATGCCTTAAAAATTAGAGCACAGTTAAAACAGTGCAAAAATCTGATTACGATGTGAAACAATGCATGCATTTACATAAAGAAGAAAAAAAAATTGTAAAACATGTCTTGGAGAAAAAAAAGGTCTTGTTGCAAACAGAATGTATTTCCTTAGTATTTTGTCTCATATGAATAAGATTAATGCGCACTATAGGAACAGACTGGTTAAATTATCTCAGCAAGTAGGCAGGGAGCTGAACAGATGGTAGCACCACTGAGGTAGCAACAAAAATCACTAGTCCATGCTTATCCAGATGATCTTTATAATTTCCATAACATTAGATCCATAACTGAGCTATGAAATACAGTGCTCTGAGGATGAGGCAGAAACTTACCTTTGTTTCCCATGGAATGGAAGATTATGGACAGTCTAGACATCACCATTATAATGTTAGTAGTCCTAACAGGAAATCACATACAGAGATAACCATTTCTGCTAATTTGTGGGCTATTTTTAGAGACCACTTACTTAATAGAGGACATTCATTCAGAATGTACATAAGCTATGGCCATGCTTCTGGCACCTACTTTGGTTCATTTTATTTCTTTGTAGGCAGGGTTGTTTTGGATAAGATTATCTTGAACTGCACATACACCTTTATCTTGCCCACAAAGGAGGACGTTTTGGAGCATGATCAGCGTGCCCAGCCAAAACACGCACGGCAGCATTTACAGGGAGTCAATATCTTGCCCACAGAAGGCAACCCATGGTTGGTTTTGGGCACTTCTGAGTTAATACAACTGCATGAAACACACAGGGAAAAAATACATTTGTCATAGAGAGAAACAAAGTTTCTTACTTCCTGCCTATTTATCCCATCCTTCCATTGCAGGAGGGTTGGAACTAGATGATCTTAACGTCCTTTTCAGCCCTAACTATTCAATGATTCTACGTGTCCCAAAGCAAAGGAGAAAGGTCTTAATAACAGCAGTTACTGGAGTACTTCCCAGGCTACAGAACACAGTTGAACCTTTTCAGAAAAAGAATTTTTATCACTATTTTCATTAAAAGCTACAGCTCACAAATGAGGTTTCAAGTGCAGTGTTGCACACTGAGGCCAAGAAAATTAGCTCAGTTGCACTGAATGAAAGAGAGCAGCGTGGAGCCTGTGTTTAGGGTTCATTTGGTGGGGTGGGTTTTTTTTTTTTGACTTAGCACACCAGTATGCAAATGGTAAAACAGCAACATCGAGCATTTTTTAACAGCAATTTCCAAACAATGAGACAAATACATACTAGACACAGTTAAGCTGATGTCAACATGGATGCGTTAGGGATTAGCTTTAGCCAAGGTCTATAAACATACTACGCAAACAATCAGGTTGTTGATGCCTCTTGATATCTCTATGAGACCAGCTGTAGACAAAAATAAAGAGATGGGAGGAAAAAAAGGGGAGAAAAAACCCCAAACCAACACTTACAGTCTCAGAAATTTGTCCCTCACATAAGCAATTGAAAAGAGCAAGTCAAATTAGGCCACAGACTGGAACAGAGCTTCTAAGGTCTGATCTGGCACCAAGTGAGATGCTTCCTGTAGCCAGCTGTCTGTACCTCACAGAAAAAAAAACCTACCAAGGCTCAGCTCTTGCAATATAAGAAGGTTGGAAATGTTCTCTGCATTGCACAACTTCATGCCAATGCAAATTTTGCATTCATTTCTTCACAGTAACTATGAGATTTAATGTCCTCTAATCAGGGCAAGTGCTCAAAGCTAAGGGATGGTGACTTCTCTATAATGTCACAGTGCTTGAGGGTATAACCACTGCATTCTTTCAATCTCATGAGGGATACCTCAACTTAGTTGAAGATGCAATACATGCCTGGGTTTGCCTTCAGGCTATTTTTACAATGAAGATAGTCAAAATGCATGTGTCTTGCCTGAGTAAGGAATGAAATTATTAAAAGTGTAAGGCTACAAAATATACTGAAAGTTGATAATGCACAGGTAAGAAAGGAATACAGTTCTTTTCGGAGGTGATGCACATAACGACGTTTGAGTACATAAGAGAAGACATATTTGCAGATCTCTTTGCAGAAATGACAGCAAGTGAAATCTGCAAGAGACTTTTGCTTGATAAAAAAAACCCATAAGCCACAACCTGGTGGTTGGTCTCAATGGGTTTTTTCCTTATTAAAAGGAAAGGCTCTTAAAACATAAACACCAATCTGACTTATCTTACAGAGCAGTGATTTTAGCAAACAAACAAAAGCCTATCAGCAATCAATCCAGAGACAAAGGCAGTTGTGCAAGGCCCAGATACAACCCCCTAATGTTCATTATCTTAATCAGGGAAGATGCACTAGTAGTGCTTTGGCTGTTCTCTCATATTCATGTCCTCTCGTAACTCCACAGCTCTCCTGATTATCCGTTCCCAGAAAAGCCATGCTGGAGCCACAGGAAATCCATCCGTCTCCTCTGGGAGAAAAATCCTCTTCAAATAAGCTGAAGTGCTATCACTAGCTGCCAGCCAGCCACCTGGCAGCACAGGAAACCTCCACTAGGACCATATTTATTGCAGTCAGTGTCCTCTGAAAGCTCTGCCATGCACAACAGAGGTCAGCATGCACCTGGACACATCTCCATCATCACTTTAAACCTCCTAGTACAACTACATCTTAAATCTGGATTTAAGAGAAGTAGCGGGATTTGGCTTGGACTGTGTGAGAAAAATTTGGGAAAAATAATTTGTTTTAAAGGAAGTATGAGGCCTCTTGTAAAAACTGAAGTACATAAATTAGAAAAATTTTCACTTTGGGTAAGCTATCTCTGCTATTAAAAGAAGTTTTCTACTCTTCATTTAATCTTCATGACAAGTTCTTTAAATAAATTATGTTTTTATTTTGCAGCAAAGCTTTTCACTCCGAGGTATGTTAAAATGCACTGCATGGACTTGCTGTTCTGCCAATCAAGTGCAAGGACAGGGTACCACCTTGCACTTGAAAGGTGGGAGAGAGAGAAACACTTCACATTACAGGGGCACTTCATTGAAGGGCCAAATTAGTGCTTCAGTGCTTGTTTCTATTTTTTACCATGAAAGCAGTGAAAACTCTAGGAAAATACTCATTAACTTTAAAAACATCTATCTTCATCAGAACACCAAAGCTGGCTCCAAAAACAACTGAAAGCAAAACATCTAATTCATATATGATCTCTCTCTTACCAAATTATTTTTCCCCACTCTTGGTTGAACAATAATAGGTTATCAAGGCTGAGCAATGAAGCCCCACATTAAAAAGTGAAAATTACCACACAAGAGAAAAATCCTGAACCTAACTGGAGAACAGCATAGCGGAAAGCACAGGTTCTGTTTGTGTATTCAAGAGAAGAGGCAGCAATAAATCATGTTTAGAAGTTAACCCCAACCACGCTGAAATAATGAAAGTGTCTAGCGAATTACAGACACGAGATGGAGAGCAGAAAGCCAAAGCAGAAGGCATATGGCTCTGTACCCGAATAACCCCTCAGTTATGTGCTTCAGTGGAAGAAGTGACATGTTTATTTTACCTTACTCTTGTTTTCACAATCCGTTTTACCACATTACTGAATGACACCATTATAGAGCTTGAACTGTTCTTCAGCTGCGGCACTAGCTTTAAAAATAACTTGACCTTCCAGACCCTGGAAGGGAATGATGTTTAGAGCTGCCTCCACTTCTAAGACTGGGAGCTTCCTTATGAAGTCCAGCATAAAAAAAAAAAGACCCTGTTAAACAAAAATGCTTAACAACATGTAACAAAAACTGACTGCAGCTTTAGATCTCAGTAATAAGACAAGCTTTGATATTTCAAGCATTGCAAGTTGGTATAGCCCATATCAGAATTTTGTTGCACTGGTGGACAGGAAAGAAATAGTCAAGGCTAAATTTCCTTAAGTAGCAGCTTGTAATAAAGGAAAAAACAGTCTATTTTAATGTCCTGTGATCAGTTACAATCCCTGGAGAGAGGTCAGTGCAATATGATATGAAAAACACAATGTTGAACCAGCCTTTCCATGTGCTTCTTGATGGAAAGAAAGATTCTCTCTCCAAATCGCTTTGTTACTGCCATGATTTTTACTGTAATGACAACAGGGCTGAAAATAAACTCCAATAAACTTGCTACCTTTGGAAGCAAGGAATTTTCCAGTTTTAGTGGAAGAACAAATTTTTTGCTAACTATCCTGCCTTTAAAATGGTTCTGTCTGCCTGAAGGTACAAAGTTACAGAGGTTTTAGCACTGCTTATTCTGCCTATGCAAAGAATCAACCTCTGTTTTCTCTGAGTTCAGCTAAGAGCAAAAAATGTAGACTGTGTTAGGGGAACTTCAGAGTTTCAGTTTGTAACATGTATTTATTGGGTCTGAAAACAAAACGTGGTTCCCTGAAGTAAATGGATATTAAAGAATGATTAATCTGCAGTTGGTTCACCTTGCCTTTCAGACTGCTGCAGTGAGAAGGTAGGTAAGAATACTCATTAAACTCCTGCAACCTGGTCCTTAGCTCACCAAGGCAATTCACTGCCTGAATTCAGCAGGAGGCAGGTGGTGGAGCTGCCCTGTGTTAGAGCCAACCATACAAGTTTATTATTATTGATAACATGCTAAAAGAAGGATTTTTTTAACAGAAATACCAGAAGGGATGTACATTTCTTATTTTAAGTTTCCAGACCCATATAGGGCTTTTTATCTTTTTCTTTGCGCTGTCATTTCTTTCTCTTGAAAACATCAATATTTCAAGTGGACTAACAATATAGTAGTATTTTTAAACTCTATCAGCAATTTAAGTCTCAATTTCATTTATAGCCTATAAAGTGATTTATTTTAAAACACAGTTATGGTTCTGGTCTATAATTCCATCTCATAACAAATTCATTGAAAAGAAATTTTGTAGTCAGGTTAGAAGGAAAAGTCATTCTTAACTTGTAGAGGACAAGAAAAGTGGTAGTGGAAAACTCAAAACTGGCTTTTTAAAAGTACCTGCAATGGATAAAAACATAAAACAACTGAAAAAATCTAATACATGAAATCAAAGCTGTCAAAGGACTGACTTCAAATCACCACTGCCATTTATAGAGCATGAGCAAATCAAGTTGTATAAAAACCAGCTGTACATCCTAGCCTCCAAAACAAAAATATTCTGATGAAGATACCACCCGTTACCAGTTTCCACTTGGACATTGAGCTGCTAACCACAACTCTTAGTTTTTCATCCATTAGGTGGTCCATCCATCAAATCCATGTGTCTCCAATTTAGGGACAAGGACGTCATGTGAGACAGTGTTAAATGCCTTGCACAAGTTCAAGTAAATGATATCAGCTGGTCTTTCCTTATCCCCCAATGCTGTACCCCCATTGCAGAAGGCCATCAAATTAGCCAGGCATGATTTGCCATTAGCAAAGCCATGTTGGCTGGTCACCAGTCGCCTCCTTATTTTCCATGTGCCTTAGCACATGCTTAGATGTCTTTCTGAACTGGAACTTCTTTTCTGACATCTTGCAAAGGGGTCTGCAGATTGAGTCCTCCTTTCTCATTGTGTTTGAAGTCTTTGACCAAAAAACACCCCAAAAACCCAAGGCCATCCTTTTCCTATCAGATTTTTTGAGCAAGCCAATTCAGCGTGAGTTCATAAAACCTTGTTGCTGACTTGATATAGGCCAGAATACTCATTTTCTCTCCTTAATATATTCCCAATTACTTGACAACCAACAACTGTCTATACCTATTCTTCAGATTTTTTTACTTTTTCTCCCATGCTTTTTTCATCTGATTTGACATCTCTGCGTGTCTCATTTGAGAGGGGCAGACAGTCACTGCACATGAATACCACTTGAGAGAAGCTGTTCAGGAAAGAATCACTTTCCCCGCACTGACCAGAATTTTGCCTTTGACATTTTATTCACATACCTACTAAGCACAGAATGAGAATCTTGTATCTTCTTGCTGTCATTGTATTTCCACTTCCTTTGAGAAAATGAGGTAGGAGGGAATATAAGCAACAAATGCAAACTATCCTGTATCATTTGCCAAAATTTACAACATTGCATTTTCAAACAGTATTATCTTTGCATCCCATTTTTATGCCTAGGTATGCTGGACTAATGGGAAATGGCCCATCTTTGACCCACACCACTCCAAAGCTGTCAGTATAATGTTTCAGCCATTCTTCACATAGTTCACAGTCAGTATCAGGACATCCTGCCCATTTCACTGAAGTGAAAAATTTTGAGTCTATCATGATGCCCTTAAGGCACATTCGGCTGAAAGACCCAAAATACTGTGCTTCAGAAGGAGAGGAAAGACTACTCAGGCAGAAGCAATGAGCAGTAAAGACAAAAACTGCATTCATATTTAGTCCTACCTATTTGATGGATTTTTTGAACAATAGCATCAGAGAAGCAGACAAGCTCTGATTATGTATGAGCATCTGCACGTACACATCTAAAACATTTGCCAGCAAAATTGTATTTCTCTCAATCCTGAAGCTTAGAAGTGGATTTGACCATCACAATGAAAGGGTGATAACACTGTCTGACCTCTGCCTGACTTGCTGCCTTCCTCCTGGATGCTGACTTGCACTGACTGTTGAGAATAACTAAAAATAACCAGCTTCTTTCACATACCGTAATAAGGGCAAAGAGAGAGAAAGTAGCAGCATATTTGAGTTTCTTGCTGTTCACTCTCCTGTCAACTTCCTCTTATACTTTTCCCCTTGAGAACAGAGCTTGTTGCAGAAAGCACAATTAGCACAGCTGATGGGAGCCAAGAACTTATTAACGATTTCATACCAGTGCCAAACTGGTAATGAGTTTGAGGTTTTTGAGGCAGAAGGGAGAGTTGAACAGGAGAACCTACTCTACACAAGACCATACTTAAGAATGGCACCACACTGCCACAAAAAGCAGACTTCAGTTTTGCGAGATGTAGGCTGAATGAATCCAAATGAGACCATGCCAACTTATCGACAACAAAACCGTAAAAAAAAAAAAGATACTTGTTTTTCTCTTATTTCTCAGGGTTTCATAGGTTTTGCCTCTATGTAATTTCTTTTATTTGTTTGGTGGGGTTTTTTTCCATGGAAATTTTTACTAGCTCTTAGCTATCCAAAGGCATGCATTAGAAGCATCACACTCAGTATCACCCTGATTGCACTTCACAAGTCATCCACTTCTGGGGTCAGGTAACCAGCATTGCTCTGTGCCCTGGTGACCAAGACATATCCCGAGGTAAAAGAAAATCCCATTTCCCTAAATTACCTAGTAAATCATAGGAAAAACCTTTACAAATAAATCAGTATTGATTACAGGCCAAGAAAAAAAAAAAAACCACTTAAAATAAATGTGTTTTTTTAACAAATAAAGCAGATGTGGAAGCTCAGGTAACTTGGCTGGTAATTGCTGTCCACATGTGATCAGCATGATGAGCGTCTAGGGACGCAAGTACTAATCACAGCACCAGAAGAGATCATTAGATTTTTCAGTTTTGTTTGGTGAGTCCCATCTCTGAATCAGTGATTTCTCAGTACCATCAGTTTTGCACTGCTTAATCATGAACAATGTCAAAAGTTCAGCAGGGAACAGGTTAGGAAATTGGGCAGTGATGCATCCATATGCAGAGAACAGGAGAAAGTCAACAACAGAAGGTAAAGTCAGGCAGAGCTACAGTGCACACAGGGACCCCCAGAAGAAGAGAAACACAACTGTACTACTTGTGTACTGACGACTGGGAATGCATCAGGATTACTATTCTGTAACCCCAATAGTCCTGAAGGCATAAAACATTCAACAATTGCCAGGCACATACTGACACCAAAAGACTGTGAGGAACAGCATCGGTCTCTCAAGAGAAGGTTCTAGCTCTTTTTCTTCTTAAATTAGAAACTGCTCAGGATATTTTTTTATTATTATTTTTAAGGGAATTAATTGGAATGAGAACAACAAACTTACTTAAATTCTTTGCTAAATATTCTTTATCAGTAGCACCTGAAACTGACACTCTATTTGCTTATGCACTCAGGCAGGGAGGAGTTTCAGCAAAAATTTCTTCTTCTCCTTATTATATCTTTATCTGGAAGAGAGCTTAAGCTTTTGGACTCAGACTTCAGAAGGTCTGGCAGCAAGAGCGTACTTCCTTTCCTGCTTAATCCCAGGCAAATGAATGAAGTCACAAGGTACAAGTCAAAACAGCTCCTAAGCTCTTGCTCCTGAGAGTCCAGATCACATTGCAAGGATTCTTTAAACGTTGGCAACACAGCTCATCCCAGCACTGCCAAAACCCGTCTTACTCCACACCACTTGAATAGACAAAAGCCCAAGTTATTCTTAACCAGCAAATTAATACTGAAAAGAGTGAGTCAGCACAAGCAGCTCTTATGAGGACATCCTCATCTAGGAACACAAACTAGTCAGTAAAGTTGTGCATTTTTTGAAAGTAGAGGCTGTACAGAACTAGTGTTTTCTCAAGTTCAGAGAGCACTTATCCCAGCATCCAAGTGGACACTCATAGGTGTGTGGTACCCGAGAAATAGGGATGTTTTACAATGATTCTTTTCCTGGCATCCCCTCCCAGCCCCCTGCATCAGGGGTTGAGGAACTTTCTGAGCTAGGTGCTGGGTCTGATCTTCAGGTACAAGCAGTACTGATGGCCCCATCCTCCATGAAATTTGCCTCACTCTTCTTTAAACCCAGGCATACCTCTGACCTCCACAGCTATCCCCCCAGTATGTTCCCACTCAATACTTTGCACAGGGGGGTACATAAAGGCCTTTGAAACACTACCTCAGTACAAATAAGGGGTTATTATTTCACAGATCTTATGTAACAACAAGCACTGCCAGATCCTGATTTGATTAATTACTGCCCAGAGATTATGAAGTGCAGCTGAAAGTACACCCTATTTTATTTTCTATTTGAGGCCCTGCAAAAGACCCTTTCATAAAATCACAGAATGAACTACTTTGGAAAAGACCTTTAAGATCAAGTCCAACCTTTACCCTAGGACTGCCAAGTCCACCACTAAACCATGTCACTAAGGACATGCTCATAATAAGGCACTCTGTATTTATGCAACAGTCCCTTAGTTAACCTCCATTATCCCACCTGGCCTTTTTTTGACCTCCCTACTGTCCATTGTTTCACTCTCTCATTCATAGCAGAGCTAAATGCATGAACCTTGCCAAAGAAAATGGTGTCTTGAATGTGTCAGATCACAAGTTCACATCCTAAGTCACTGTTCCAGTCTCATTAACAGGAAACACAGCCAATCAAAGCTGCTTTTTGTAGCTTGCAGGTATATTTGAGAGCCAGAACAGCAGAACAAGGTGGTAAAGATTACCCTGAGAAAACAGTGCCACAACAAAACATATTTATGCTTCACTGTTGACCTTACTGTTCTATTTCAGTTGGTGCTTACGAGGAATATGAGTTTGGAAACACAATCATTTTATGAGCAATTACAGGATTATAGAATTTAGAATTATAAACTGTATTTCAGGAAGTAAAAGGGTGACTCATACCACAGCCACCTTTTGTTTCACCTGCACAAGCCAGTGGCTTGTTGGCCAATGCAGGAAACAGGAACCACAAGTGTTTGCTGGTAACTAGAAGAGAATGAAGGCAGATATATAGTTAAACCTTTATCACCTAATAACAGTACTCAGAAGCAGTCTACACTGGACAGATCTTGCTGCTTACAGTCAACATTCTTTCTTTGACAGATAGACAGTATCAAGCTACTAGTATATTCATCCCTTTCACAGCATGAGGAGAGATTCAGTAGGATTACAAGTCACCGCTTGCTTTACTTTTCTGTCTCCAAGACATAAAGAAAGTAATTCTGTTTCTTTTCAGACATTCTCTGAACAGGGAAAGTAAAATGCATAGGGCATAGAAAACCACTTTACAAACATAAGAATCTAACTACAAAATAACACCCTCACAAAACCACTGTAAAAGCTACATCAAAATTAGTAAAAAAAAGTTTTGTCAGCAGAAGCCCATTGATGCCAACCTCCACAGTTTTGTACCTTCCAGGCTGCCTTGTGCTGCAAAGTCAGGCTTTACACTCTAGTGTCATCTGCTGATATTTTTTCCCCCATCACAGTCCATGGTGAAAACAGTCACAAACCCAGCTGCACACTACCTTCATTGCCTGTCAGGAGATACTCTGCACTGGAACTCTTTCCCAGGGATTACAACTTGGTTCACATCAGTCTGAAGTCAGAAGATGTAGGCTCTCATAAAAAGAAATAGCAAGACTTATATGAACTCAGTATGAATGAAGGGGTGTGCATGTCAGAAAATAAATAGAACAAGGGTTAAAGCATGTCCTGCAGTGACAGCGAAGGGCACCACTTGCAGTTAATCCAATGACCACCACTGGTAACCTTTACTTACAAGCATGCACTGCTGATTTTCCAGACACCGCATAAAAAGAACAGGAATTCAGAGCAAAGACAGAGCCACTCTGCACTTGATAAGCACAGATAAGTAAGTGCCTTCACAGCGTGTTAACACCTGACTGCTTACAGATACTGCTACCATGGTTTTAAAGAGGTCCAGATAAGTCACAAGTATATATTGCAGTTTGATTTGAAGCCATGTCAGCAATATCTAATAAAATTCCCAACAGAATCATATAATCATTAAGGTTGAAAAAGCCCTTTAAGTTCATTAAGACCAACTGTAAATCTAGCACTGCCACGTCCACCACTAAACCATGTCCCTAAGCACCACATCTACACATCCTTTAAATACCTCCAGGCATGGTGACCCAACCTGAGTAGGCTGCTCTAGTGCTTGGCAATGTTTTTAGTGAAGAAATCTGAACATCACACTATTATATGATAATCAGGAATAAGGTCAATCTGATTTTTTTCTGGAAAGCAGAAGGAAATAACACATTTTTAGCAAACTTTTCAGCCTCTCAAGACAAAAAAAATCCCACCCATTAGCACCATGAGCAAAGCAGAGAGGAAAATTTATGAGGGTGGCCAAGCACCAGCAAGCTGGAAAATCTCCCTTCAGCAAGCTCTTCTAAAAACAGGAGAAAAAAAAGAAAAACACCTCCCAGCTGGCAAAGTAACAAATTTGTTTTCTAAGCCTAATTTAGAGCTGGTTCTACCCAGTTGAAGAAAGCTCCCAAACAAATAAATAGAGTCAGTTAGACTGACTATGCTAATACTACCATTAACTGTGATGAGAGGGCTCTCCTCACAGGAGAAACAGTTCTGCCATGTCTCTGTCATGCTTTGGCTGCATTTTGTTTCTCAGGCAGCTCTGACCCCCTCAGTCATCACCATGAGCTGCTCTGGCATCACAGTCCTACACCTTCTTTTCAGAAAGCAGAACTGGTATGAAAGTACATTAAGGTGAAGACACCATTACCAATGACCACACTGAACACTTCACTGCATTTTCTTACTCATTCTTCCTCTAGAAATTAAGCCATTGCTGCAAGTACCAGCATAATATTAGTAAGAAGATAAATATATTTATAATGCAGGCTTTATTCAATCAGTGTAAATGCCAAAAGAAACACGCTCTTCAGTAGACTGACAGAGATAAGTCTGTTGATGTGGCCAGTAGGAAGCACAAGGACAACACCATGAGGGAGCAGGCAAGATCTTGGAAGGATGCTGCATACATTGTCACAGTCAACACTGCAGTCATTTAACTCACCGTCTAGGATAATTGTCAAAGCACTATCACAGGTTCCCCATTCCATGCATGAAGAACATTTAGAAACTACAAGGGAAAGCAAGCTAATATCACTGAAGAGAGTTCACTACTCTCTAAACAAGCTTTGTCACTATGGCCAGGCCGCTAAAAGGTATTTCCCACAGTACATGGTTCTTTGCAGTGGTTGCTCTGCTAGACTTACCTTTCTGTCTTTCTTCAACACATAGTTGGAGAGAGTTACCCCACTTAGTAACCTGGAACTACCTCCCTCCAAAAGCTCAGCAGTCAAACCACTAGCCACAGGAGATCCAGGCTGAAGACCACGCTCTCTCTGAGGGTTGGAAACAGCCTTTGCCAAGGGCTGTAACCTCACAGAAAGGAGGCTGGGGTTCTGGTCTCTGCCCCAGTTAATATTTAAGTATTTCTCATCAAATATTAATTGAAACAGGGACCTGAACTAAGTTCCCTATTGCCAGCTTAGTGGCTTAGCCTTTAGGCTACAGTCATTCTCATGAGCTTGCTCACTCTCGCTGACTCACAGAATACTAACTATAACCAAAACAAGTGGAACAGCTCATCTGAAAGAATGAAAAGCGTGCCAAATGACTGCCAGGCACTTTCTTCAGAGAGAGAAGTGGCTTTATAATCCCTGAGGCAGAGAACAAATTGGAGCCCCAAGCATTGCCACAATCACAGAACCAGAGAGTAGGGCATGATGAAGTCAGCTAAGGGAACAGCTCCTTGAAGGATCCCAGTAGCACCCACAACAGTGTCCAGTATCCAGCAATAGAGTAGTACTAGTCCTCAGTCCAATCCAAAGGCATTCCTGAATGCACCTGGAAACAGACCTTTACATGGGCAGAAAGTTTTACAGGTAGAAACTTAGACACCTAAAGACTGTAGGAGCCTCCAGAAACAGATGACAATTGAATGTGTTACAGAACTCAGTTTTGGACCTAACTACATCCTACATTAAATAGAAAGCACTATGTACCTAAACCTTGTT
Organism: Psilopsiagon aurifrons; assembly: GCA_025447955.1. Lineage (NCBI taxonomy): Eukaryota > Metazoa > Chordata > Aves > Psittaciformes > Psittacidae > Psilopsiagon > Psilopsiagon aurifrons. The sequence continues at coordinate 24,664 of JAOEHY010013557.1, read as the reverse complement.
ACTGTCTCACCCTAGAGCAACAAAGCAACAACCTGAAATTGGTGTGGGTATGTCCTGTTTGAACCATGACAGGATTAACGAGATACGTGGTTTTAGGCTTTACTCTGAATTGCCAAAAAAATGAGGAAAAAAACCCCTTCTAAATCTTCACACTGAAAAATTATAATTTCCGAATATGAAATAACCAATTAGGTATTTTTGAATGTATATTTAGTATGGAAATACCAGCTCTTAATTATTTATTTTTTTAGACAAAAGTCAGCTTGAACACAATGCCTGTAAATTTTCTCCATTTCTCATACATTTTCAGAATGCAGATATGGCCACTTAGCAGGTGGTCACATTTCTGAAACGGCCACAGTTAGCAATAACACTTCTTAGACTTATTTACCCAGCACAAGCACTCATGCTTTGCATCATACATAGGTTTCCCTGAAAAAAAAAGTCCAGGCTATCACACTCATATATTTCCCCATTATTGTGAGGTACAAGATCTTTGTATTGCTGAAGTGAACAAAAGTTAAGCTATCGATTTCAAGGGCAGTAGGGCTGTACAACATCATCCCGGATTTTTTTTTCACCCAATTTCAGCACACATAATGCCTCACCAGTTTGTATTTTTCCCCCCTACCCACTTTTTCACTTCCCTTTTATCCCCACTTTTGCCTAGGTGCATGCTGTTGCTGTGCCTTAAAATAGTAATCACATAAACCTTCATACTCATCTGTTAACTCCTGGAGTGCAGGTACCCAGGTGCCAATTTCTTTCTGCAATCCCAGCAGCTGCTGCAGTGACATTTAGTAGCACGCACTATGAGTTTTTACCCTTTGCTTCCCGACTTTGTTATTCCTCCTCCTTTTCACTAGTCTTCTGGGGAGAAAAAGCTGACCCATATCTGCCAATCTCTTCAGATAAAAGCATGCATCTACCCACCCTCCCACAACTCCTAGTCCTATTCTCATGACGCCTACAAAACTCAATCTGTACCATCATCTTTCATCTCCATTTTCTACAGTTTCATCTGCTTTCCCTCTTTGCTTCATGCTCTTTCCCCTCCAGTTGCCACCTGTTTTGAATCAGATGCCCTGCTCCAAGCCATTCAGCCTACCCCAGGAGAAGTAACTATCTCATCACAATAACTTCCTGCTCCAACTTCTGAGCTGGGTCATCTGTGCTTGTATAACCACCTTTGTTAGTTGTCAACTTCTCAGTGTAATGACTTCTTTATTCATCTATAAAAAATTTTCAGTGGCACAAACGAAAGAACCAGTCAATCACATCCTGACTATAAGTAAATGCAGTGTTGTAAAATAGTAAAACAAAACCCAGAGAATTAAAAAATGAAAATATATTGTATTTTAAAAATACATTTTTAAAAAAGTATTTTTTTAACATTCATAATAAAGGCAGGCAATTCATGTGTGGTTAGAAAATGTTAAATGAGCTAATAATCATCCTGATGTCTCCACATAGAAAGGCAATCTACCATGAACATAACATACAGATTTTGTAAATCTGGTCTCTGACTGCTAAAAAATTGTATCTCTGGCCTCAGTTTTAAAATCAGTTTATTTTTTGATTACAGCAGTTTTGAGAATCTCCAGATAAACTTCTACATCCCCTGTCTGAAGTCCTGGTGGGAGAAAAGAATAAAAAGGGTTACCTACTTTCCAAAACGTTATTTTATTTAGTTATGTGATAATAATATTCCTATACAAAACTCAAGGGATTTTTTTTTTCTTTTGCATCCAAAGTAATGCTGCTAGTGTTTTACTCTTTTGATTATTTTAATGTGAATCTAGAAAGCCATCTATGTACAGAGATTCCTGGTCCATCCTTCACCATAAGGGTGAAACAAATGGTCAAGTTCTTAGAAAAAAGTAAGTCTTTCTTTAGCAATGAGCATTCAAATCTGTTTGCTTGCTTTCCCAGACTGAGATGCATAATCTCCAGAGACTTGTGTGTGACACATTCCTTCTTATAGCAAGAGGGGTCCAGGTCAAGCTGCCCTGCAGACATCAGCTGTGACTATATGGCAGACACTTGCAAAAAGGCATGAATTTTTAAACTCTGGATCTATGGAATTCCCAAGATTCCTAAAAGCCATCAGCATTCATGTGAGTGTATTCTGAAGGTTCACAAAATGCTCATACACATTCATATGACTATGGATTTCTGTGAAAACTCAGAAAGCAGAACGTATTCAGAAGAGAATTCCCATGACAGAACAGGGAATGGAAAAGCAATGAAGAAGCACTGACTGTGTTATTTAGGGCTGTGGTAGCAATAACAGGGGTCATTTTCTGAAAATGTAGCTATCAGTCTTCAGTATCATAAAGGACTGAGTGCATGAATAAGTATCATAAATTTCTGTCATCTATGCAAAAAATGCTGCACACAACAGTTTTTCAAATCTTCAAAGGTGAAAGCAGTGATTATCTGGGGGGTTAGTTTACAACTATAAAGCATATTCTCAGAAGGTGGGGGGAACTGGCAGGTGGGCAGGGATGGGAAGAGACAGGATACAGCCAGATGACTCGAATCCAGGATCCATCTTTACATTGCTCAGTTGTTCACTCAGCACAGAAGCTCACAAAGATAAGTGGTTTTTGTCTCCCGTGTATTTCTCTAACTAGATTTTCAAATATACTGGTTAAAGAGACAAATTACTTCCTCACTGTAGCAATCTAACTGTGGCAGGCTCTAATGACTGTCTTTACCCCAAAATGTACCAGACATCTGATAAATTTTTTCCCAACTTAGTGGTTGTCCAGATTAGGAGTAAGCTAAGTCTGCCTTTAGGAAAAGCAGTACCCTGAACCAGGCGAAGTTCATAAACACTTAAGAGTAGAAGGGGATCTCATTTCTGAAGGCACTTGCACATTGCAGACATAGAATTTCTGGGTTTGGTCCAAGGCATACCGAGCTGGGTACAAGGGAGAGAATCCCTTGGGCACAAGGCAAAATGCCAGTGCAATTCAGTGTGACAAGACCCCTTAGAGCCCCAAGGTAAGTGTCAATCACTCTCTCTATAATTATATTTAAGTATTCAACATAAAATGTGATGTCAGCTTGGTAACTAACTGGCTGCACTAATTCCATTTATGTTTAAACACATTGATTGTAGTTCCATAAAATAAAAGTTCAACACAGTCAAGGGCTTTGTACTCAGGGTCCCACACCATCTTAATAATAACAACCAGTTTATCAGCCTTATTTTTATTAAAGTAAATCCAATTCTTGTACTTTAATGAACTACTAGGGGTTGTTTCTATTTAATATTGGAACAGAAAATAATTGCAGCTGGTCTCACACTAGGGGTTACTATTATCTCTGAAGAAATGAGGACAATCAATATCCTAGGGAGGACAAGTACTGAAACTGCCTCCTGAATAACTTGCAGATCAATAATCATGATAGAAAATGGAAGGGAAGATTTGCAAGTGAAGGAATCCCAAGGAGACCCTGGAGGAAAGAACAGAGTGCAAAGCCAAATGTGTATTTTCTTTAATTGTTAGTTCATTTGGGACTAAACCCCAGGTCATAAGGACACGCAAGCTTTAACCAGATGGTTAGGTAGGTGTGTCAGCAGCTGGTTGCCTGCTACCATAAAGATTTTAGGATATGATTTTAGGGTGAATAAATATTAACTTGATTTGGATTTTTTTTTTAAATTACTGTTGTCAACCAGAGCAACAGCAATTAAAATCACGTATTTTAATTACAACTTATACATAAATGGCATATACTTCTTCCTGAAACCCGCTCTGTATTAACGGGTAAGTCCAGTGCAACCATTAAATAAGAACATACAATGGGAGTAAAGGACCAAGACTCAGAGTGACCCTGTCCCAGAGGTTTGTGTAGGCTAAAAGAATGCCATTCCACTCAGCTACAGAAAACATGATAAACTCTGTTAATTTGTTAAGCACATATGAAAGAATCACTTCCCAGAATCACCTAGGAAAGATCTTTTCCAGCAGCTGGACAGTGGGGAAAGTCTCTATGTCTAAGCATTCCTGAAGAAAGCCGGGAAGATACAGGGTGATTTCCAAGCGCTGCCTTCCCATGTATGCAGTAGCTCTCTTTAGAAAACTGAAGAAGTGTATGAGGGAAACAGCAAGACTGGTATGTACAAGGTATGAACGTGCACATGAAAGCACTAGAAGAAATGGCGGAAGGATAAAAGAAAAGTGTGCATTGATGGCACCTTAATGAACAGGCCATCAAGATCACAGCAGACTCACGTGTAACTTTGCATCCAGGTTGCAAAAATAGTTTACACCCAGAAGAGTGGACTACAGAGCCCCAGATAGATCAGCAGCATTGCACAGGGACTCACGGGAGTGGCATGAGCCAAAGAGACAAATATCAATAAATGTCATCTTCTTCAGGGCACAAAGGGCACATGCAAAATGAGCACATTGTCACAAATCTATCAGGAACCCAGGACAGGTGATGAGGACTTGCTGGTCAGTATTCCTTATCCTCCGTTTCACTACAATTAATGCTGGTCAGAGTGGTGGGACACACCAGTTACTGAGTCTAAGATGTGTGCATTTAACTGTCCAAGAAAGTGAGCAGGAGCCAATTTGCTAGCAAAGCTGAAGGAAACAGAGCCACCTTCCTCTCATGCATGGTCTTTGTGCTGAGCTTCGCTACATGAGTTATGCAAATTAACTGTCAAAACAGGAAGAATAAACTAGCAAAATTATACCAGTCTTCTGCTAACTGGGATATAGAAACAATAGTAAGTAAAAAGACCGGCTGTCTAAAGTTCCAGACTTCAAGGGGGAAAAAAAAAAAAAAGACAAATTATTAAATATTACTAAATTCTCCATTGAAATTAAACGATAGCCAGTATGTCCCAAATGGCCAATAATATTTGGCTTCCTGTTACCCATTTTCTAAAGATGAGCATGCATTTTAATTTTGCTCTGCAGTAGAAGAAAACTGGTGAAAGCTTTATCTACTTGTAGCCAATCCGGAAAACCTGAGAAACAATGTAAATGTTGAGAGAGGAGTTGCATGATTACCTGAAGTGTCCATAATATGTGCTTATGTAAAATTCACTTATATGTAGGGATTATTAAATGGAATGCAAAATTCTAAGAGAGCTTTGGAAATGATATCTTCCTGAAACAGGTTTTATTATACTGAGGGGCTAGGAGGTGTTATTGTTGTTTAAAAATAATAAGTTACATTTTTTCCTTTCTAAATTACAGCCCTCTCAGGTATTTCTGGGATGATCAGAAACTGGCAGGTGAGTGTTTTTACTTCTTGTAGTATCTTCATGACTCACAGCAATGCCATCCATGATACCCCAATAAAATTCAGCCCATTACTCCCTGCACACCCGAAGTTACCTCTTTCAAATCTTGGACAATAGCAGTGAGTCTCTCATTCTCTGCCTGAACGTTGGTGACCACTGCCCTGCTCTGCTTCAGCTCGTTCTGCATCTCCAAAATCTTCCCAAGGTAGTAAGCTTCTTTTGATGCAGATTCCTGGAGGAGAGTTTCTTCACGTGTTTCACCATCTTCAGCCACTTTGCGATGAATCGAGAAGGACTGTCCAAATGCCTGCAAGAGGAAAACAGTGCACAGTATAAAACTACTGAAGTCCTAGAAAAATTATCAACAATAATGAGCAGCTGTATAGCCAGAGGGAATTACATAGCTCTGTGAATCCCGAACTCTGATCTAATAAGTACTGCTTTAGCATCTTCCTTGCAGCTGAGGGCCACCATCTCATTTAGCTGAAATGAAACATCTTCAAGCTCATTTGCAGCATGGATTTGGGGCCCTTATCCACATAACCTCCACTGAGATCAAGATGGTGCTCTGCTAACTAGCCATTAATTAGCACCAATGTGCTCTCTCCTGCATGAGGCCAGCTGATAATTCACCAGTTCCTTTCTTCTCTAGTTCTGCAAAGTGTATGGTTTGGTTTGTTTTTAAAAAGCTTGAATGGCTGAAAAACCCTTCTAAATTGCTTTCCATTTTTAACAATCTTTTATTACAGGAGCTGACTCCCTGGTATAGAAAAAAGCTCCCATAACTTGAGAGAATGATAAATGAGCCAAGTACAAGCAGTGACCATCCACACTGCTCTTAAGCTAATCGCAAGAGTTTGACAGCTCCTTTATTTCATTTGTACTCAGTGTTTCCACTTCTGCAGAAAAGAAAAAATAATCTAGTTCCAACCCCCTGCCATGGTCTAGGCCAAGCACTAGACCAGGTTGCTAAAAGCCTCATCCAACTCGGCCTTGAAGACTTCCATGGATGTGGCATCCGCAACTTCTCTGGCCAACCTATGCCAGTGCCTCACCACCCCCATAATGAAGAATTTGAAAGCAAAGTATAAGCCACAATAGTAGAAACAATGCTTTCAGCTAGGTATGAAAGGCAGAGGGAAAAAACATGCAATAACCTAACAACACAAAAAAAAAATGAAATAACACAAAATGGAATAAAAACAGCAATAAAATAATACATAAAGCAAAATAAAATCAAACCCTGTTTAATTACTATTGCCTTTTAAAACAGACATTTGGTTGAACATGACAGGGCCTAATTCTGGAAAAAGCCAAAAGAAGGCCTCTAATGTCAAGAATATTTAGCCTAACATAGGCAAAAGCTCTCACACACATCTTAATTCAAAAAGATTATTTTTGATTTTTTTTTTCCCCAATATAGAAATCTATGTCACTGTAACATATGTTCTTTCAGTGGGAAATTCTCCCCAAAAGCTGAATTTCTACCCAGTTCTATGACACCACAAAGCAGAGTACACATTTGTACCCACTGCAAGCAGTGGCCTCCTTTACCTTCCTGTTAATAAGAACTACTTGCCAAATGAAATCCATTGTTTTACTGCCGCTATTTATAGCCTCTCAGAACATGTTCTAAGTTTTACTGGCACTATAACTGAAGCAGTCCCTTACAAACTTCAAAGCAAAACCCTGTTCAAAAACTTCTTAGCTTTTAAGTCTACTTCACTTAGAGAATCCTATGAACTCAGCATTAAAGGATTCTAAAAATATTCACTAATGTCCTAGCCCAGCTGTCTTCTCAAAAGGCTGTAAGGTACTAAAATAGCAAGCATCAGCAACTTGCCAAATAAGATTTTTCAAATAAGAAGAAATCCAGTTTAATGAAACTGTTAAGGACTGATTCAGTCACTGTATCTGCGAATCTAAGAAGACTGTTTCAGGAACACTGCTAATAAATTATATCTTACCCTATATACTCATATTCAATGACTCACTGTTCCTAATTTGAGACAGAGCAAAAAGCAAAGTCTAATAAAGAGCCTACAAGACAAAAGTAAAGGCCAGGGGAAAAATCAAAACACAGCAGGACAGCAGGTAGGACTGACAAGTCTGGAGAAGCTCATGAAGCAATGGGAACTGGAGCCCACTCTACCAGCGAACAATAATGAAAGCATTATGGGCACATAGCAGTACAGAGTGATGATGGTCTTCCACATGCATAGTATTTTTATCTCAAATGTATGTTGAATGTGTATTTTAGCATGTGCGATGCTTGAGAACGACCAAGAATACAGATTCTGGGGAGGACGCGTAACATAACAGAAAACCATTGTGTAGTTAACATTTCTTTGTCCCTATGTCTACAGAAAATGTCAAGGAAATAATTCAAACATTTTTTCATATAAAACCAAATTTGAACACTACTGTATAATATACTATGAGAATTTTTTTCTTAAACTGCTATCAGTATGTCAAAGATCAGGGGACAGAGAGACGGGAAGCATATTTCTCTTTCTATATCAATGTAACAAGGAGAGGAACAAGAGATGACTTCTATAACTAAAAAACCAAGCAAAAATTCCTGCTTCTGTGTTTCATGGTCTGTATAGTTTAAACTTTCCAGACATAACCACTTAAGGCCTTCCATGTGATTGATCATTTTTAAATTAAGCCATACATCAATATCTTTAAGCTGGTAGATAAATATTAGTTCTATTTTGTGTTTAATAATTTGCTTAATATATTCACATATTTATAAAAATCTTAAAACCTTGCTATGATATAAATATTTCAATTAATTGTGTCGTTTATTTCACCGAAGCCATCCCTATAATTGGAAAAATAAGTCACCTGAAAAAATTTCCAGGTCAACTAACTTCATAAGAGACACAAGAGTTGCCTTCCAATGACTACCAGTTTCCAGATCTAGAATGTGACAATATTCCTTGCACCACTGCTTCACATGAACACCATGCCAACAGAATGAGCGGACTGCAGCCTGGGAGAGCTGGAACAGCCCACCTCAGCCTTCACAGTTACCTCTTGAAAACGCTGGACATGAAGTCAAAAGGACTGTGGAAACAGCTTTCTTTTGACACCACATGACACTGAGTGAGAGGAAGAATCATTGTGCAAACACAGAGCAGATATCCTGTCTGTTCAGTACTGAAGAAGATACTGATATTTTGGTCAGATATTTACATGGAAAATATATGGCCTGGCTCCTGGAGAGATGCTGTATCTACCTAAAAGTACTTTTTCACCTACAGTAGTACACCACCAGCTTCTTCTTAAACCAAATTTCAGGTGATGCCAGTATGGCAAAAGTAGGGCCAAGCTCTTTAGTGTCATTCCAGATTTTCGACTCCGTTAGGACAAGTATGTCAACATATGCTACAGAGCTCTCTGACACAGCCACAAAGAAGTAACTAAAGAAGCTAAGAACTGTGGTTGTAACTCTAGGAACGGTGCCCAACTTGCGTGATTTCTATGATAGCATTTTAAACAGTTGCTGTACTGTATCTTGCAGATGGATTTCTTTTCAGTACAGTGCTGCCTGCTTGGTATGACTACTCATTAAAACCACCTAGAAATCACTACTGGTCTCTTGGCAGCAATCACATTGCAGAGCTTTTTTGACAAAGCATGTAAACTTCAAAATTCATGTTGGGATGCAGAGGGAGCTGTATAGTCCTTCATTTCTTACTATTCCCTTTAGAAACCCAATCCCTGTTTTAGGCACATTAGTTGAAGTCACCTACAAAGACTGAGGTACATTTACTGCTTTGACAAAGACCGTCCTAACAGAGACCAGGCTGAATTTCACCACTGTACCCATCCCACCACTTCTCTCAAGACTTTTCTTGAAAGGATGCTCTTGATTGAATTAGGAGTTACATTTTTTGTAAGTTGGTCATAAGAGCTGAGTAACAAGACACCATTAAACACTGTACATATATTCTGAGACCTGAGAACTGTATTACAGTTTCGTGACTTTTTAGGATTGTCTTAAAATTTGAATTTTGAGAACAATAAAATAATGATCAGTATCTGAGTGCATGATAAAGGATGGCAAAAGTGGGCATACACAGATATGTCAGTCTGATCGTCGAGAAAGGTGAAACTTCAGAGGAAAAGGCTATTTGCCACTGAATTCCAAATAACCCCAGATGGAAATTCCAGTGTCAGATGCAAACTAGCATGAAAGAACTAATGTAGTGAATCAAATGGGCACAGATTTGGAAAAGAGCAATAGAAAAATGTGAGTGTTCCAAACAACATATGTAAGAATACTTAAATGACAAATATAAACAGCAATAGAAAGCTACTGTGCAGTGAGTGACATGAAATTATGCCTGTAAAACAAAAATAATGTTTAGCACTTGGAAAAAAAAACCCAAAACAAAACAAAAAGGAAAAAAGAAGCTAGAAGTCTAATCTAAGTGTAGAAAGCAGCACATATGCAAAAGATCAACTAAAACCATATGCAGGTAATGAAGGATGCTATTTCTGAGTTCCAGTCTTATTTTCACTAGCCACTTCCTGGGGCAGGAATTCTGAAACACTTGCATAGAAATTCACTCTTCTAGACTGTGATGATTAATAAGCAATAAAACATGACCTGACTGCTACCAGAATGAGCAGGCAGCCTACCTTTATGGCTTTGACACTTAACGTAGTTTTTCTGATCCATAATGCAACAACATTGAGCTTTTTCAAATGATTTCAACTTGCTGCAAAGTAGAATGCATTATGTATGAGTTACCTCCACACTCCTAACACAAAACCAGGGAAAAAACATCTTGGGATTATCCAAGAGGGCAGCATATTTCCTAGCAAATATCAGTTTGGCCCCACAAATGCTAGAGATGCATAACTGGAGTTAGTGTCAAGGACAGTTACTTCACGGCACAACTTGAATGCTCATGAATATTCCCTTAGTCACTTGCAATTCCACCTCTCTCTTTCAGAGAAGAGACTTCTGGGTTTTTTTAAGCTTACTAAATATTTTTTTTCCTTTTTTTACAATCGATTAACCTAAGGTCAGGGCTGTCTGACATTTCTCTGCTAAGGGCCAATCAGTGGCAGACACAGGTCCCCTCTAGGCAAGGCTGAGCAGACTCTAGCCTTGTCCTTCCCTCAAAACCAGCTGGTATAAAATTGCCTCCCCCTTTCCCAAATATGATATGGCGCCATTTAGACACATTTCCTCAACTTCCTTCCGGTATTTTACACCCTGCTCACCTGAATGCTGCTGAATTCAACCTACACACAGCATTTGCTTTCCTAGTAAACCTAAGCCAGTATTCAGCCTAACTGGAAATCTCTCTGTCCATAGGCTTTCTTACAGACAAATGCTCAGTGCCCAGTTCTGATCACTCAGCTGTTTGCCATTCCCTGCTCTCTCACACTTTGGGTACACAGATGATCCAGGGTTTTGGACAAGGGCTGTGTTTTATTCTTGAAGCACACAGGAGCCTAAACCCAACTGGAGTTTCTTGGCAGTATTGCAGTGCAACAGCAAACAACAAAGCCCTTGCAGAACTTACTTTATGTAGTTGACATGATCTCCTAATGTTCATTTAAGATGGCTGAGAGAGGACAATAGGTTTCCTTTTGGCACTTAATACTGAAGTGACTGAAGTGTTCAAATGCAAACAGTAGGCATACTGCAGTCAAAACAGACAGATGCATGCTTAACGATGACAGAAGAAAAAATTTAATAGGTATTGTGTGGATGGACAGACCATGCAGGGAAGCAGACTGAAAACTCAAAACCAGATTGAGAACACAGCCTGAAACAGGATGGGCATATAGTCAAGAAAACTAGACTTTTGGGTTGACAGTTTCAAGTTGAGAACAGCTTGTTGTTTCACAGCTACAGAAGTGTCTCATTTGTCTGGTTCCTCCTGTTTTCAGCAAAGCAGGATGCTGAACTCTCCTACAGAGAGACAGAAGATAGAAAGATGCTTGATCCCATCACTAATTCCTATTCCAATTTAGAACAGCAAACAAGGTTCCTAGACTTAACTAGATACACTGCCATAGCTTCACACCCTCCCCAGTCAAAAAGAAACAGGAGATAGTTGGTCAAAATTTAGCTGTTCCAAAGCAATTGTCTAACCACTGATAATTTCATAATTACCAGACTCAAAATGATCAGGTTTATGCAGTCAGACGTACAACATGAATAGGATTTCGTTTTACTTCATATGCCCCATCTTAGAGAAAACTCTAAATGTTTATTTCCTGTGTTCGAAATAAGCTGACAAACTGTCATTTCCTTATTTGTTCTTCCCTGATGGGTGTGCCTTCTGAAAAAAGTGAAAATTAAACTTTAAAGAACATTGTTTTCAATACATGCTTTGCTACAAGCACTTGATATAACCTTCAGGAAATTGTTACTCAGCTTCCTGTTTGGAAAATGTACAGGACAGCATCTGCTATGCAGTGGAAAGGACTGTTACGATAAACCGACTCACGACCTGAGGTATAATATACTACAGGGATGAGCACAATATAGGTAACTATGATAAATTCGTAAATGTTACTTAAAGAAGCTATTTTATTTCCTCCTAAAGGCAAAAAAGCATTTAACTTGATTTCCAAATACCAGTCAAATTAGTTAACTCAATTCAATAATAATGCAAATGCTGGTGCAGTGGTAAAGTCCTGTAAATTAATACCTGCATGAGAGATTTAACATGGAACAAAAAAACTTGCAAACCAATGTGCTGAAGGTTTTATCTATGCCAGAAATACTGAGGAGATCAGACACATGGAAAACATAAGTAATACTGAGACTGTTTACAGAGGCAGTGCAGTAAGACAAAAGTCGACAATTCATAGTCTTTTCCCCAAGGAAGCTTTGGATAAAAGTATGCACAATGTGGACATCTTGTGTTTGTTCTCAGTAGATCCCTACAGTGTCTACAGGCTTGTTGAAATTCATACATCAGATGCTACTCGACAAAGCCTTCAGAAAGTACTAAGCATTTACATTCAACTCAGCTACAGCCACAGCCATGCTTCGGCAATCCTAGTGCATATTGTGCTGACTTCAATCAATATGCCACGGTGTGAGGCAACCATCCTGCTTTTTTATAAATAACCCTAAATGTAATCGTTAGAAAATATTTATAGACAAGAAGAGAGCACTACCATAAAAACGAACATTCAATACTAACCTTCATTGTTCATCAGCAATTCAGTAAAAGAGGGAATGAATAAGAATTTCTGTTTAATTGCCTTTAACAGTACTCTAGGATTGCCTGAGCATTATCAATGTGCCTGAGCACTCCCTCCAGGCACAGAAAGCACGAAAAAGGGGAAGCTTGTAACAAAGAGCACCACTTATCTACAATTAATTAGTTTCATACTGGTAAATTTAAATCAACTCTGTACAAAATGAATATGACCAATAATTAAATTATATCTATAAACAAAATAATTTACACATTATTAATGAAATATGAAGTGGCTTAAAAATCTGTACCAATGTCTATATTGGTGCTTATATGAGTTTGCACTACTATCAAGCCAACCTCTAGCTTTTACAAAATTCCAATTAAAACCAACAGAAGCATTACCAGAACAAAAACATAAGACTGTAAATTTTTAGTTATTTACCTATTTGGATTTTTTTAACAAAATGTGTCTGAAGTCTGACATGGAACATGCTTTCCTCAGAGGCTCTATTATCTTTGCAGCAAACAAAACCCTATGTTTAACTAAGACTTGTTTTTTCCTCTTTTCTGACTGTTTTTCTTTTTTCTTTTTTTTTTCCTGCATTTCTAACTATCAAAAGGCTGAAATAATTGCAATTCCTTCTCCTGCACTTGCTTGAATAAATTTGCAAAGAATTTATGCCAAAATCCAATTCTTTTAAGAGTTGCCAGCCTTCTGGGACATTCTACTTATTTCACACTAGCCCTCCATATGTAAACTTACATTCCATAGTGAGAGCATGTTTATAGTGCATTTTAGGAGTGGTCTGAGCAAAGTCATGTTGCTAGGGAATAATAAAAACAAGCCATAATGTTTGCCAACTGCATTCTACACTGTTCCTTCTACTTTTGCCTTTGTTTTCTGCTGAAGTCTCAATGTTTGTGATGTATAGGGAAAGATTATTTCCAGCTGAAAATGCACAAGGGGGAGGAAGAAAGGACTGTTATCACAACACATTAGGACCATCTCAGAATAGCATATAAGGAAGTGGAACCTGCATGTCCAGGTATGCTTCTTCTAGAAGGGAGGGGAGGAAATAAAGAACAGGGACGTAACCACGTCCTAGATACAGATGCACACCAACCAGTGAAGCTAGATGGAGCAATGAAAGAGGAAACCACTTCTTCCACATAAGAGAAAAAAATAATGGAGAAATTCTATACCAGTGTCTGCTGCAGATGTAAGGAATATGCCTCTACACAGGTACAAAATATGATGAGTGGAAAAGTGTAATTATATCGTCATAACATTAAGGTTTGTGCTAACTTTCAAGTACATATATACAATTTAAAAAAATAACTCAACTTTATTTCTCCACACCACCCCTGAATAACTGAACTATTTACACACCTGTAGGTTACCCGTTTCCTGAATCACCTGAAAGCTTTAAACTAGGTGGGCCCCTATTTGGGATGGATTATGAGGTTTGGTATTCTTCTGCTGCAAAACACCTAGCTGTGCTTACATATATCCCAGAAGCAACAGAACAACAATTTTATTTAGATCCTCTTTTTACAATGTTTTGTACTATTTTCTTTCTATTAAAGAAAACAGGAATCTAAACCTCTGTATTCTGAGTATATGGTAAGTGGCAGTATTTTTGCCAAGCAGCAAAACAAAGGATTTTCTTTCCTGAGAATAGGAAACTCATCTTCTTGAATAAGAAAACAAGTAACACAGATACAAATTTGTCTTCAGAGAACTGTAAAATATCACTCTTGGGCAGAAGTTGTTAGGCTCAGAACACTTTGTCATACAAACAAAATCAGAGGTAAACAATAACATCCCAATACTCATATATGCTATTTTTTCCAACAATTTGCAATGCCCTCTTTGAACCTCTCCATGAACTTCTCAAGATACCGGTTTCTATATGGTTTTTTTAAACAAAAAAAAAAGAGAGGGGGATTACTTGTCTCTCAAAAAGAAGCAACTTTTTAGATGCCTCTCCCCTCTCACCAGTAGGCTGCATCTGGAAAACACCAAACTGGCTGTGACTTGTTATTTATTATCCTGCTTGTAATATGACCCAAGCACAGACCTGCTGAGCTAACAGCATTCAGATGGGTTTCTTAGGAGGTCCACTCCCAGCATGCACAATGGTTCACACTACAGAGCCATCCAGTAGCATGCTATTCAGAGAAGTAAGAGCCAAAGCTGTGTGAAGAGTTACAGAAGGCTCTGTCAGCCCCAAGTAATCAAACAGAAAATTAGAAGCATGTTATTAATTGCAAAGCAACATGTGGGAGTAAATGGAGGAGACCTAAATCTACAGACACAGCAATGTGTTATATTTAAGGCTCATTGTCAATAGCCCTGTGAAACAAGCAGTCCAGGAAGAGCAGCAGTCAGAAAGACAAAATGAGTTTCACTGCTGGGGGTGCCTGAAAGGTTTTCTAGAGGAGAAACCTCTATATGTATACATCTGACCCCCTCTTGAGGAAGAACTGGTTTCTGGATTATCTCAAGGTTCAGCAATGCTTGGAGTCTGAGACTTTTCATGCTGAAGTACATGCTTTTCTGCCTGGATTAAGGTAGGCCAAAGGCCAAGATAATTGGGGATCTGGAGCACACAGCATACAAGCAGAGACTGAAGGAGCTGGGTTTGTTCAGTACAAACAGAAAAGGTTAATGGGGAGACATACTTGCACTCAATCTGCTGCTGCCTGAAGGGGGGCATAGAAGACACAAGTCAGAGGTGCACAGGAAAAGAGCAGGAGGCAATAACCTAAAACCAAGGAAATTCTCACAAGACAAAGGGAAATTCACTCTGAGAGTGGCACAGCGCCAAATTAAGTGCCCAGATCGGCTGGGTGATTTCCATCCTTGGAGACTTTCAAAACTTGTCTGGGACAAGACCATGAGCAACACCTAACTTTGAGCTTCAAGCAAGTGATGGACAAGATCATCTTCAGGAATCTCTTCCAATCTAAATTATGTTATAATAAAAGGAGCAACTCCATGTGCTGGAAGGTCTGGTACACACTACACTTTGCACAGACCATAGAGCTGAAAGAGCTGTGACTCACAATTGGCCGTTTTCTTGGCTATCTTCAACACCAGTCTGAAAATGAAGACGACCAAAAGCAAGACCATTGTGGTTTTACTGTAACAAAAAAATCTGATTATTTAAATGGAGCAATCAGACAGGAAATGTCAACACCAGGAGAGCTGATTTCAAGCACAAATGGGCCTTGATTTTTACTTATTTGAACTCAAGTACTCTTGACCAGTTTTATTATAACAGTCATAAAAATCAGTGCCTGAGAATAGGCCTCAGTCTAAACAAAAGTTAGAGTAACTAGAGAAAACGTAGCTCAGATTTATAGCAGTCAGGGCAGCAGCAGATCTTCCAAACTGCTAAAATCTCATGAAAAACTCTACTTACAGAATTCATGTTTCTTGTGTACTCCACTCATACTTATTAGTATTTATTAAATTTAAAGTCCCAATTTGCCTGCCATCACTTGTATTCCTACTCTCTGCAGTTCTTTACGGGAATTATCACAGCAGTTTTGGCTGCTCCATAGGTAATTAATGAGAATACGCTCTCTCCTTGTGACCACACAAGACATACTTAATGTCAGCATGTGGCAGAGTTGGGCTTAGTACGATTAGCTTTGACAATGGAGTGCAAGGAAAGAACTACACGTTTCAGTTCCTAGAGCTGGAGTACTTGAGGGGAGGTTTGGGGGAGGGCACACATTAACTTTCAGAAAAATAATTTCTAACCTGGGGCTTTAAAAGAAGAAAGAAAAACAATTCAGAGATTTCTGCTGCTTCAAGCATTTCTAAAACCTTCTAAAAATTGAAGTTGGAAAAATCTCTAAATGAAAGCACGCCCTTCAGAGCAAGAGGCCAAAATTACAGACCTCTCCTTTACTTTCAAAGGAAGGTTTAATTAGAGCGCTGCCAGCCATAGATTTACCATAAGGAACTTTATGCTTCCATTAGTATTGATCAATGCAGCACACAACTGTTTCACACAATGCTATTGCAGCTGGATGCTTACTGCAAGTGTCGGATAATCTCATGCCTCCAGAACAAGTGAGTTTTTTCAAGGCATATGGTGGTTCTGATAATCATGGTACAGTGACAACAGCTTGCCTACTTAATAAAAAAAAAAAAAAAGCGAGACTTAAAGAATGGGATTGCCATAAATTGTCCACACTGTAATCCTTAGGGAGCTTTAACTCATTTTGTATATGATAAGAAGAGAAAAAAAAACAAAATATCCAACAAAAACCCCTGCTCATTTACTCAATCAAAATAAAGACAGTGACAAAAAGAGTCTGCTGTACACTGCTGACCAGTGGACCTTCTAATGGGGAGAGGGACTCATCTTGAGTGTGAGAAGGTTAATGGCCTGGCACTCTTCCAAGTACTACTGCATTCACACCAAACATATCTGTCTAAAGCCAACCTAATGATAAATTGAAGAAGGCAGACCATGCCCCATGATGTGCATTTGTATACCTACTTGCCTTAGTGCAGCAGTGCTCTAGACTGATGAGGCTCCCATGTGTCACCCCAACATAAGAAGAAAGGAGCAGTCCAATCAAGATTTGGCTTCATAGGCAAGAAATCTCCAATCTAAGCTATTTGTCCAGGCATAGCGGTCCCAGTGTTTTTGCCTAAGGACATAGCTGGACCTAGTACTACTTGCCTTTTGCCACATGAACACAGAGGAAGGCGGGTGCAGCAAAGTTGGGGTTCGAAAACTACATGCAAATCAATGAGATCAGGAATCAGCAGACAATATTCAGGCAGATTTATAGAATAGGCCTGTCTTGCCTCAGCCAAAAATCTTAAGTAGCTCTCAGCTTTATTCCCTGACATAGCCTTAAATGCATAATATTGCCTGATGATGAAAACTATTTGTGAAATGCTCTCTCACAGTGAGCAACTGGCGAATTTTAAGAAGATAATATGCTTTTGCCTTGCCAGCAGCTTTGTCTCAAGGTGACTTATCTTCCAGACTGTAAAATAATTGCATAAGCATACACAAATCAAGCACCCATGTCTTACCTAGTTCTACTGAAAAAGAAACCAAGCTTTCATCGGCTTCAGTAGAGCCTAAATTTTAAACCTGGCTATTTATTTCTAAATGACACACTGTATTCTAGTTCCTAATTCACTGTATTTGTGCATGTGGAAATCTCAAGCAAATTGGAAACAGTTTAAACAACTGCTGAAAATCAGCAAAACCTGTCAATCTCAGCTCTTTCAGAATCAGTCCTGTTTTCGCAGAGGTTTTTAAACTACTTCACCAGCATCATCAGAATTTTCCCTTTAGAGTCTTCCTTCTCACAACAGAAATTTTTGTGGAACTGAAAGTTTTCTGTCCACCCTTGACACCTGTCTGTGGGAACAGTGCCCATGCTCAGGCAGAGCAGAGGATCAGCAACACAGACAGGAGAACACCCCAGTCAGCAGCCTGAGACAGAGTGCTTAGCTAGCAAGCTAAATCTGTCACAGCACCGGATGCTGGAGCTTTCCTTTTCTTTTACAGAAAGGAAGCTTTCACACATCTCTGAACTTAATACTTAGCACACTGTAAAGGAATGTATTCAAGTCTGAGTCAGATGGCCGTTTGCACAGTTGCAATATCAGAATGCAAATGCCAATACTTTCCACAAATGATTAAGGTGAATTATTTCCTACTCTTCTCAAGAGTTTTAAAACAAAAGTATTAAGATCACTACAAATTGAGTACAAAAGAAATTATCTGTGTATGTGTGCACATATACTCACATGCACACCATAAGAAGCAACAGAACATGGGTTGAGGAGAAGTCAGCAGTTATCTGTTACAGAGTGCCATATATGTGATTCGTGTAAAATAAAAAGGAAGAACAAACTAGCCTAAAGATAAAGTGTCAGGGTAATGAAGAACAGGACTAGAGCCATAAAATATCCTGTTAAGTAAAAAGAACACTGTGAAAAATCAGGATTTTTGTGGAGGAATGAAACAAAATACGAGGTACGGTATCAAAACCACCACCCACTCCTAATACACAGTCAAACCCCATTTTGTCATTGTCAGTCAATAAGAACTCAAAACACAGGATGAGTATCCAATATCCCCTCTCCTGTGTCACACAAATGACCCTGATATGACTACTGGTGCACACATACATGTCTTGGCTCTTGAAAGTATGTGCATATGAGAGTGAATTAAGCCTATATCAGAATAGGTATGGGTAGGGCAAAGTCAGGCATCTTAGTGATTTTGTAAAATAAGTACCATCCACCCCTTCCACAAGCACTGAGTTTGCCTCACTTCGTAGACAGCTTTTCGAAACAAAAAAGTGTATCTCTCCAACAATGACTCATCACAAGACCTCTTCAATGTAGTTAAATGAACTACACTGGCTTCACTGTGTGAGTCAAACACATCTGGTATTTTGCCCAAAGTCATACATCACAATTCATAAGCTTCTATTCATCCTTCAAAGTTGTAGTGGTACAGCTGGAAGTCTGTGGCACAAGGAGTTAGTGACCCATACATACCCTTGCTTCCTTCTCACCTATGCAGGTGTACTCTGGATAGCCTGTGACACCAACCAGCCATGGCAGAGCAGCCACAACTACTCAGAAGAGGGATGCAAGATTGCTATGTCTCTATATATAGCTTCCATCCTTTATTGAATAACTTAATCAGCTTTAAGAATTGGGTCCCTTTCTTACTGAGATACCCAAAGAACCAGGAGCTCCTCAGTGCAAAGCAGGTGATCATAAGCAGTTTCCATTTATTGTTAGCCTCTCATACTCCATTATGAAACATTTTCATTACCCAAAAAACATTTCTTGTCTACACTTGCAGCTTAGACTGAATCATATCTGATGACTCATTAGATGAAAAATACTATCACAGCGTGACATGATGAAGCTGCTTATAGGGATGCTTGTTTTCCATTCATTGCCTTACAAACAGGCTTTGGAGAGCATCAGATAAATCTGCACTGGGAAGATATGCCAGTTAATTGAAGTATTTTAACATAAGAAGAGGACAGAGAGCTTCCTATTGAATCCCACTTTGAGGCAACTCCTGAGAGGGTTGATGATATCTTTTATTAATGTTTTTTAAGACTACATATCCACAAAACATCTTGAACTTGAACCTCTGAACTGCAGCACATGTCCAAATGCATTTGTAGGAAACACCAACAGAAAAAGATATAAAGTGAAAAGGACATTGTGTCAACGACGACATTTCTTTTGCAACTTATTCATACATACTCCTTTTTGTCAAAATATAGCTATAAGTACCATTACTGTTGGAAATTCAAAAGCCAGCCTTTTAAAGGCACAGGTGACTCCATCTAACATCTCTGCAGAAGACATTTAAGTCAAATTTCACCACTTTCAAGTCTCTGCATACATAAAGGGGGACATCACAGAACAAACAAAAGCCACCCCACCTAAGTGACCCTAGGAAACTGGATGCATGTGTGCTCCTCAGGACAGTTTTGAAAATCCTGTAAGTAGAGTTGTGTGTATAGCAACAGTAACACACTCCATGCAGCTATGCAGTGCCCTGCTAATCAGTGTCCTTAGGAAGACAGAGAAGAGACTCTCATGGGGCTTGGCACCAACAGCCAAGACAGGATATGGGCTGCAGTAAACCAGAATGAACAAGCTCTGCCAGATCTGGCCTAACCACTGCAGCTCCAGCAAGCCTGTTCTGCACCACATTTCCCAGTGCTTCAGGTTTTCCATGGGCATGCTACTGAAAAAAAAAAAAGCCAGGCTTACAAGGTCCCAGAAGCACAATCTTGGTTTAAGCTGATGAATGCCCTCAATTGGCAGAGTACAATCAAAAGACTCTGCAGTGGATCCAAGCCACCTCCAAGTTTCTCAAGCATTGGTTCCCCTTTACAGGATGAATCGCAAACCTCCAAAAAACTGCTAACATATTACTGGGAGCTGTGATAAAATTTCATAAAACATGGCTTGGAAGAGAAAAAAAAAATCACGGAAAGGAGAACAGAATAAAATGGTTTTCATAAATTTCTAGTTCTATACTACCACACATTTCTGCCCCAGTACTTATAAGAAAAGGCTGGCAACATCCCAGAGATTTATCATATTGTACCTCTTCAAGGAAATCGATTAGGACAGAGTTTAAAGAAACAAGATCATCTTAACTCATCATGACCCTGCTGTTTATTACACAAACAGCACCAAGACATCATGTTATGTATTTTCATGCACATACACCTAATTGCACACCAGTGCTGATGATTTCAGAACACTCCAGGAAATTGAGATGGATTTTTGATTTCAAAGACTGTCCAAAACCCTTAGGCCACTTTGAAAATAGCAACTCATGGGTTTTTTTCAGGGCCACTCAATCCATTTTTGCTGACATGCTCCAAGCAATTTTATGAAGGTCCGTTCCACAGGCAGAGTGCTGTATTTCAGCTGGGCCAGTCATGTGTGGCATGCCATCTTGCAACTGAGGAATCAAGTATTTTTAACCTTGTCATAGCGATGCACAGTAAAGTCCTCCCCTTATGCTGTCCTGGTTAAATACATGTGCCTATGACAGAGAGATGACAAAGGTAAAGGAAAATAAATAAAAATATTTGAATTAGTGCCTTTCAAAGTTCTTCCAGCTCTGGCATGCTGTAATTTGTTACTCTAAGATTCAGGTAGATACTATGCAAGACCCAAATTCAACGCACACTAGGCTTATCAAAGCTGTCCTCAAAAATAAAACATAATGTGGAAGAAGTAAAAGTGCAAAATATTAAAATGTTTTAAAATATTTTACTTGGAAATAGAGCAAATAATTGAGAGACAGCTCTGCCATCATAGCAGTAATACTTATTAGGAGGCTAGTCCTAGCAGGTCAAAAGGTTAAATGTCTGAGCCACTGCGAGAATTACAGGAGGCAGGAAACTATTTCATTAGATCCCAAGATAATCATGTTTCATTGCTGACCCTGGCAACACAGCACAGAATACAAATAATATTAGAATGACAGCACACAGCAACCCTTGGTAACAAAGGATAGGTATATTTGGAAACAAAAACAGGGAGTTCGGCTTTTAACTTTGGTGAAATATAATAGAGAAAGGTCTGGGGTTTTGGCAAGGTCAGAGTATGATAATGTTTTCTGTAGAAAATAATAATGCTATTTGTTGAAAGCCAGGTTTTGGGTGTTGGGCTAGGTTACTCAGGACAAACAGCACTGACAATAAGCACAGAAAAAGGGAGCATATTTCATCTTGTGACAGCACCGTAAAATTTGCTACTACTCAGACTGGGATTATGTGCTCAACATAGAATGATGTTTTGTATGTCTTGCACTATCCAAGAGGTTAAACCAAATTGTTGAGCAATTATTAAAAACTGAATGATTCTTTCTTGTAAACTGCATTGCTGGAAGTATTTCCTACATAAAAGATTTCAAAAGGAAGCGTTTCTAATGAAAACTTTTATTTCATAAAAAAGTAATTCATTAGCTACCTTGTAGAGCGCTCACCTCGTTTCCTTCATTGCTGGGTCCACAGAATTGTTCCCGGTCTGTATCAGTATACATGGAAGTCTACAGACTGGGTTTGTTCAACCTTGAGAACAGAAGGATCAGGGGAGACCTCATCACCATATTCTGTATTTAAAGGGTGGCTACAAAGAAGAGAGAGACTCCCTGTTTAAAAGGAGTCACATGGAAAAGACATGGATTGATAGGTAGAAGTTAGTCTGGGGGAGACTGGACATGAGAAAAATTTTCCACAGTGAGAACAATTAGCCATTGGAAGAATCTCTCAAGGGAAAGGGTGGATTCCCCACCACTGGATACTTTGAAGATTCAGTTGGACAGGGTGCTGGGACATCTAGTCTAGGCCATGCTTTGTCTAGAAAGCCTGGACCACAAGATACTTGAAGTTCCTTCCAACCTGGTATTCTATGATTCTATGAAGTATTGTCTTACTATCATTAAAAGGAAAGTGCATTTCAGGTATTTGATCTTAAATTTGCTATTTATGCTTGGTCGATCTGGTTATCTACTTCTGAAGACTAGTTGCAAAGAGTGGATGAAACAAGTGATAAGAGAATGTGGACAATCAAAGCAATTAAGTACTGCTGAAAGTCTGTAGGGAGGAGAAAAACACCATCTCCCCATCAGTCTGCAGCAGTGTCAACAGCCTAAGCAATTAACGGAAAGGAAGTTGTGTTTTGTTTTCACTGCTTCGCTGTAAGGTAGCTTTTAGCGCCCAAATAATCTACGTGATTGAGATCTATGGAATTACCCAACGGGTGGTGACCTGAACAGTAATACTCAGCAAATACCCAGGAAAGATGGATTGAAAGGATCACCACCTTTTGTTTTGTCACCTCAAAAGCAGGAAAAAAAATAAATGTTCAGTTAGAAGCACAGAGCTCTCAGAGTCCCAATCCATGGACAGCAGACATATTTATCTGAACATCATTAGTCTTCGGACACTGCAGCATATGAGAAAAAGAGCCAAAAGTAGGAGCTGAGAAATAAGACTTCAAAAATGCTTAAAATGTTTTTTTAAAAACAAAAGAAACAAAAAACAACCCACAAAAAAACCCAAACCAAACAAAAAAAAACCCAAAACCACACCCTAAGCCCTAGAGCAGTGGTTGTGGAAGTGACATCAGTAGGTAGAGGAATACAAAGCCAAGAAATGTTAAGCGATAGAAGATAGATTGTGAAGAAAAACTATATTAAGAGATGTCCAGGAAAAGGAAGCTTCAGCAGCAAAAGGAGTAGCCACATTTATTTTTAAAGGCAGGACAAAAGAAATGACACGGAAAAAATATCATTTCAGGTGAAGTGCAGGCTACCCTTCAAGTCATGCTGCAGGTGAAGAAAATCTAGAGAGAGGCTGCTGACCACATACTGTGTCATGAGCAAACATCGGCTTCAGGAAGTTATCAGGACAAACAGGTACAGTAACACACAGAAGCTGGGGAAAACTCAAACAGCTGGGACAGAAACATCTACTGTGACTGTCATTTTGGAGGACTTTGAGTGTCCCAGAGAATGTAGTACATGCTCCCTGTGCACTCCATTAGAAAAGTAATGAACCAAATGCAAAACCACAGAGAGCCAGGGAGCATGAGCAATGCAGAAATGAGCAAATTATTACTGAAATTAAATAAGATGCCAATCAAGTTAGAAGTGTACCAAATTACATTAGGCTTTAAACAGGGAGACATGAGTGATTTGCAATAGAAGGGTAAAATATAGATCAAAAATCAAATTATTCAAGCAACTGGAATAGTATATGACAGGGCTGTGCTCAATTTAGAATCACAAGCTAATCCAATAACTAAAAATTAGCTAATAAGATGGACTTGA
Source organism: Psilopsiagon aurifrons (assembly GCA_025447955.1). Classification (NCBI taxonomy): domain Eukaryota; kingdom Metazoa; phylum Chordata; class Aves; order Psittaciformes; family Psittacidae; genus Psilopsiagon; species Psilopsiagon aurifrons. Next base: position 824 of record JAOEHY010013557.1, on the reverse strand, counting down.
TGAGTCTTGCAGTCCTTTAAAGGCTTTATTAAGATTGCCTTAATGTTTTACAACCCTCAAAACTCTCATTTTCCTCTTGCTCTTCGCAAAAAAAAACAACTACTGGGAGGCACAGCTGCATTTGTGCTCAAGAACAAGAGGGGACATAATTATAATCAAACTAACAGCATCTAAAGGATGAAGTCACCTCTTAAAGGCAATTATTGCTTCACCAGACAGCAGCAGCCAGCTTGGGTGAAATTGTAGATAATTTTGAAAGACTGAAACATTCTACAAGAAGACTGATCAATGAACTTTTGCATATTTTACTAGTAGGGATGATGAAGAGACTATTTAAGTTGCAATTTAAGCCTTCTTTAGAATAGAAAGTCAACCAAAATTTATGCATCAAGAGGAACTCAAAAATAAAAGGATGTAGATATCTTACAACCTGCATTAAAAGACTGACTATATCCTTAACAGACACCAGAAACAGTGGGTAACATCTGACAGTAATTACAGGGATAGGGAGAAGATACAGCAGAGATACAAAACCAGTGCTTTAGTGAAGAGGCTCACTGAAAACTTTGAGGGATATGAAGTGCCCAAGATCAAAGCTACAGCAAAACCCACTTGACTTTCAGATCAGGATAGCAGTAATTGTTATTTCAGGAAGGCAGGAAAACTATAAATAAATCCCAACCAGAACTACCCGCGTATGTTAACTGAATAAATTTTATTTAACAGGCTTGAGTACCAAAGGGAATCAGAGGGACTACACAGACAGGAGATGTAGCTCACAAGCAAATCATAAGCACACATGAAGGACCTGGTGCTAAAGCTGC
>JAOEHY010013555.1:0-49863 GCA_025447955.1 Psilopsiagon aurifrons | reverse complement strand
GTTTCTGCATCCTGGGCATGACGTGCTATGGTATGGAATACCTCTTTGGTCAGTTTGGGTCAGATGCCCTGTCTCTGCTCCCTCCCGGCTCCCCCTCCTCTCTGGCAGAGCATGAGGCTCAGAAAGTCCTTGGCCAGACCAAAATGTACTAAGCAGTAACTAAAACATTGGTGCTATCAACACCGCTCTCAGGCCACAAGTCGAAAACACAGCACTGCACCAGCTACCGAGAAGGAGAAAAATGACTGCTACTGCTGAACCCATGACAACAGGGAATGGAAAGGATGCAGTAATATGAATCCTACATGATGCTGGAGAAAGTCAAAGGTCAGTTTTGTTTTTTCTCATTAACAACTCAAAGCAATCATTTTAATTTAAGGAAGGCTTCAACTAATGTTTGTTAAGCATCACTTCAGAAAACTCTAAAAGGTAGAAAGGGCTAATCAAATCATGGAAGCCACAATGTCCCACCCACTTGCAACAGAGGAGTTTCACAGTGATGCAGAGGGCAAATGTCAGTGCAACTTCTACAGAACATGCTGGGCATTGTTAACACTTGGCAATTACAAGACTGATTAAGAGCTTACCACTACTAATGCTTATTCACAGCAATAATTGTTATTCAGATAAAAAAGACTACTGAAAGCAATGGGTCTACTAATATGTTCACAAGGACTGAAGTCATGGTAAGACTGTGCTACAAATGAGAAGCGAAAAATAATCTAAAGCAGCCCAGCCTGTTCTCTGTCTTCAAGAAAAGTCATGCATTTTCTTGAAACAAGAAAGCAGGGTCTTAGTTTTAGGTCAGGTGTTTCTTTGGTTAATCTTATTCTACATTGTCTTGTGCAAGACATACCCATGACTTAGCTAAACTGTGGGTGGACAACAATCCCTGACAGATTAAGCAATCTCTACCAGACACTTTGGCTAATTACACAATAGCAAAATGCATTACTTTAATCTCTTTTTCACATTGAAATTGCTCTAATTGCAAAATTTGATAGTGTGGTAGCAACCTTTAGAAAACACTTTGTCCCATTTTATACAATATAATAAGAAGAAATGAGATACAAAAATAAAATATGCTGTACGATTATAATACTATAGTCCTTTTGCATTTTGCAATATTGGAAACAATTCATATTGCAATGTTTCTGTCCTATTACTCATTGTTATTTCAATAAGTGCTTTAACAGAGCACACAGCAAAGACGTTTGACTGATGGCTTCCAAACCAAACGTCTCTCTTGCGCTGATCATGAAGTTGTCACCTTCTCGGTATATGGTTGTCATTAGAATCAATCTGGCACAAAAGCAACTGAGAATATCACAAGGGAGACGTGGTTTGCTGGGTTACACTAAGCACAGCTGCACACCCAAACCAGCCTACTCCCCAGCACACCATGATGCAGCATTAGCCTTGCCATAAAACTACCTCTTGTCTTTGAGATATGTACACACTTTCTCCTCCTCTTGCCTTTCTGAACTGCCTGCTGTGTGACCTGTGGTCACATTAAGGTTCCCTTGGGTACTGTAGGACTGTAATCAATCTGAAGTGTACCTAACACTGGGATAGAGAAATGATACTCTTGTAAAACTCTTTTTACCGTTAAAATTCTATTCATGGACACATATGTCTTAGTCTACAACTCAAGATGGGTAATGGGTGTTGGCTGAAAATGAGAAATTTTCAAAAAGAGAATCAGTTGCATAATTTAGTCAGTAAAGTTCTGGTATAGCCTTCCCCAGATCCACAGGCATAATTTCTATTAAGATGAATGAGAACAAAGTACACATAGAAAGGTAAATGAAACAAGCAAGCATTTATCATATTCGTCTGAATATGTTAATGTAGATTTCACACAGCAGACATGAATTTTTATTTTCACAGTCTATGGCATGTTAATATGCATATTTTTCTGCCTCTACATTTAATACTTGGCAACAGGCCGTTAGATAAACCATGAACTACAAAGGAAAAAGCAAAACAAAAGCATGCTCAAACAGAGTCTCTGCAATCAGCAGTGCAGACTTTGCCAGATGGAGCAGATGATGTGGTCAATGAAGGTGCAGAAGGTGAAAAAAATTAAATCTAAGGGAATTAGCAGGATGCCTGACACCAGACTACATCCCAAAATCTCTTGTGTTAGCTTCAGCTGACTGTGCAGACAGGTACACATGATGGACATGTGCTAATTATGCGTGCCTCTTTGCTGTTGCTGAATTTATTGATTGTTTTTTACTGTGCTCGTTTCTTTTCCATTACCTAGTTTGTCCAAGAAGTCCCCACTCCAAACACTTTAAATTGTAAATTACAGCTGCTAAAACCCCTGTTTATTGTGCATTTTCCACATTGTTGCCAAAGGTATCAAAAAATGCCTTTTCCTGAGAATTCCTGCCACCTTCTTCCCATCTGCATAGTATGCTTGCACACTGCATCTACAGTTATTCTTGGGTTTTCCATGGTTATAGCCATCTCCTATTCCCTACACAATATTGTGGCTGCATGTTTTCGTATTCTTTCAAGATCTGTATTTCTTTTTCAATGAAGCCTACTTGGCACACTGAAGATGTCAAGGAAGAATACATACTCTAGGATGACAACAGGTTTTTTGAATATACTCTTCAGTGGCTCCCAAAGTATTTTATCTTTGAAATGCAGGATAATACTATTCCGTTAACAAACTCTGAAAGACATAGGTGAAATACATATGTTCATATATATATGAAAGATATATATATATATAAAGGATATAAAGATCAAATTCCTATAGCAAGGGCTGATTTTTGTACTTCAATCTCCAATTTTTCTGCACAACGCAAAGCACAAAGACAGTAACTATTTTTGTGTAAAAAATGTAGAAGTAATAACTTGAAACTATGGAGTTAACTTCCATTACCATAAGGTATATATGTGTTTGTGAGCAAGTGTATGCAGAGAAAAGGAAGGACTTGTAACCATTTTGCAACTTAGAAGGTTCACACTTGCTCCCTGTCCTTTGCTTATTTTTAACTCTCCTCCAAGCTTTTCCTCTTAAAACTGCTGCAAGCCCCTTAAGAAAGCTGTAACCAGTGTCAGCAGTGCACAAGTCAGAAAGACTGAGAAGCCTCCTGTCTGGACACACGTACAGCTGCAAGCAATATTACTACATCAGGATGATATCACAGCTGACCTAATAAGGGCCATCTCTGAAAAACAGGCTTAGGTTCCACTGCTCTCAGCGGAACACACTTTCGGGAGAGGTTAACAAGGCTTAATAACTCATTTAAAGATGCACTGCCATTATACCAGAAGTACCTGTGCATATTACTGCACTATGTAATCTAAAATGCCTGAGGGAATCAGCACAGCTTTCCACGGAATGGTGCTGCCTGTTCAGACAACACATCCTATGGGACTCTCCCACACTTCCAACTTATTCACCCTGTTGCACCCAGAAGCCCATTTCCAGGGACTTATCCCTCTTCTCTGTGTATGTGGAAATTGGCCATGTTCTCATCTAAACTGAAAAAAGCTAGGAATCAGATTCTAGTCAGAATTACATTTCAAAGGACAGCACAACACAGTACCTCTACTTTACCAAAAGCTCTGCAATAGAAAAGCATGAATTTTGTTTTCCAAACATCCCAACAGTCCCATAAATGAGGCAGGATATATAGTTTGAAGACTTATCAAAGGAATTGAGATCTTTTTTTCAGGTTTTTTTCTAACTATTGGTGAGAAGTTCAGTGAAAATGAAATTTAAAAGAATGAAGATACTTGGAATCTATCCGATTTAACAGCTCACACTTTTATCTCTTGCCATAGCATCTAGGTATTTGTTCTTCTAATCTTGCGCTAAGACTTTTGCCTCTCTGCCAGGAAGAAACCTATAAACATACTATATAATTTAAATTTTACTCTTTCCTCGCTGTCATGTGTTGGTATCAGCTGATGAAGGATAGCAACAAATGACAGCAACAAATTCTGCCTTTTGTAACACCTCCCATACTGCATAGGGAAGTGGCAAATGCATATACAAAAAAACTAAACAAATTATCTCCGGCCTCATTTTCCCCCTTTGCAGATTAGTTGGCCTATTGAAAAAACAAACTTTGCTGAAATATTGATTCATGTTTACAATTCCTGCTTTCTTAACTAGTCCAAAAGTAGCAACAACAATTATTCGTTGCCTTGGAAACATGAACTACACATCCATGTCTTTCTCAATGTATACTTTTTTTCTATAATGCTGCTATACGGATATATCAAAGCCTGCAATTTATCAAGCGGAATAAACATTACCTCCTACAGTTCAATTATTTATTGACTGTTTATGGCCAATTGTGACTTTAAACAACTTGCAGGTGACTTTTGCCAAGTCCATCTTTGACTAGGTCACAAAAATGTTTATCAAATAACATGGTTTTTTTCAAGTTAAAAAAAAAATACATATATACATATAAATTCTCCTTTATTACTAAAAAAGCCCCAACATTTGCTAGCAGTTATTATTCATATTTTTCATATTCAGGGCTTCTTTGGCTTCACAAACTAAGCTATCTGCTGATTTTTAAAGATGGCAGGTTTGAGAACATTCCTAAAGCACTTCCGTATACTTATTTTTTTTAAGTATACATACACATTAAAAGTCTTTGCATGCCCTAAAGTGTATTGGGGAGTCTATTACCAAAAAGAAGTAAAAGTTCTTTTACATTTTAGGGAGAGGTTAACAAGGCTTAATAACTTATTTAAAGATGCACTGCCATGTAAAAGAAAGTAAAAGAACATTTACTTCTTTTACATTATTTCCACATTAATCATACCATAGTAACTATGTAAGTATCAGTCAAAACCACTGATGTCAGAACATCTAAACCTCATGTTATCAGAATATCTTTACCATCTAGTCTAAACATATTCTTTACCCACCAAATTAGCACAGGGATTTGTTTGCCTTATTAGCCAATTAATAGTAAACTCTCTGCTTTCTGAATTAAAGGCAAACAATTAAACATACCAAGTCTCATTTCCATTACACTAACCAACAATGCTCCCAATAAGCAAGGCCTCTAAGCAGTCTACATTTTGTTTTGCTTTTCATCTGCTCTACTACAACAGCTAAAACCAGAAAGGTAGCCAACACCATTTTCAAATGCCATTTTCAAAGGTGTGCTTACATCCCATTTTCTAAAAGGCAGACACCTGAACTGCACGCAAGCAAGCCTCACTCCACCAAGAGCTCAGGGAGAGATGCCAGGGGGAGCCAGGCAGCCTTGGGGCTCCTGCTGACACTGGCACCTGTGAAAAGAGAATCACACGAAAGGGGGCAAAAGTTCCCTGCAAAGCCCTTTGTGGAAATTAAGCCAAGAGCTCAGTAACCCCTGGAACTTCCAGCAGGCGGTCTGTTGCTTAAAAATACTAAGAACACAGTGTTGTACTAACATCAGCAATACCTAAAGTTCCAGGAAATCTTTTCTTTACAATCACAATTGGTTTCATTAATTAATGATATTTATTACTGTATGTGAAACATGACCAAACAAAGACCTCAAAAAGTACGAAGGCTATGACTGAGATGTACAAACAGACCTAGCAGACAGGCCTCAAGTTTGCCGTAGAATCATAGAATCAAACAGGCTGGAAAAGACCTTTAAGATCATCAAGTCCAACTTTTATACCATGATAAGGAAAAAACACAATACACTCATGATTTTATTAAGATGGAAAAAGACTTGATGTATACACAATGTAAAATCCTTACTTTTCTTCCCTGACCATTATTCATTTAGATTTCCAAAGGTAATTTATGGTAAATTATTCGAAATATGAGGTGACTCTGTACCCTACACGGGGAAAGAAGAAGAAAGCAGTTTCCCAGCAGTCACCAGCCATCAATCCTCTTGAAAAATAAGCTTGACCGTAAGCTTAAGGCACCACCAGCCTGAGCTCGAAAATCCACAAAGGGCATTCAAAGCTATGCTGGAGCAACTGACATTTCTTATGTGAAATGTGACTACCAAAAACTTTCTACTTGAAAGAGTTTGTTAGTAAGGTAAAATTTACCAAATGTGTACACAGTGGAAAGCAAAAAAATACAAGAAACACTTGCATTTTCTTTAGCTGATGCTTCACAGACTTTAATTAGAACGAACTTTCTCATTAGTTTTATTTTCAGGAACAATTCTCACTCCTCTAAATGAGATCTATCATTAGGAGATTTTTGATGATCAATTATGACGATCATTTATGTTCATTTATTCAGAACTTGACAACATGTCCAAAATATAAAACACTGACATTTCAGAAATTACTACTGTACTGTGGTATATACCTTCTGATGCATATTGATGACCTCCTTGCCCACTTCAATGAAAAGATAATTAACATTGAGCAATGTACTAGATAGTCTTCACAGTCTGGGATTCTCTGCAGCAAACAGTGCCCACAGTTGACATTAAATTGCTGATATAAAAAGAAATAATCACCAACAGAAGCCAAGCACAGAAGGCTGTCATCCAGTTTGCTTCTGGCTCTCTTTCTGGACAAAACCTGCCGCTAACTTCAGAGGATTCAGGAAAATCTTAATGTTTAAAAGTACAGAACAGATTGGGATTTCGAATGCCCAAACTCTGAGCCAGATAAATCTGTCTGTGAGCTGGATTTACAGAGGCACCATATTTCAAACAAAACAGTTATGATTTTTGCACACCTGCGCAACTCATTACTGTAGGCACCCCAGATAACTCTGAAACCTCTGCTTTTGTCCAGATCACATCGCATATCAGATAAGCCTGACAAGGGCATGTAAGGAGAACCCCAAAGACATATCACTAAAAATAAGGCAATAAAAAATTCTGCCTGTCTCTGTGGTGGATTACTCAAACTGAGGAAGACTGATGGATTATTCATAAAGAGAAAAGGATCCTGGTTATGATTTGCTAAAATAAATTGTCCAAGTCTCTATGACCAGAAAAAAAATACCCACACCTTGTCTTTTGGAGCTTTTGCTTAACCTCTAAGACTTGCTGAAATTCCAGCTTTCGCTAAGGCAGTATTCACTAAAAAATGTATTCTAGTCAGTAGAGTCTCTCAGAAAAATATCCTTACCTGCTTGTAATTACCTAGCTCACTTATTCCTATTATTTCTACTACCCTCATTGCTAATTATTTTCTTCTAATGAAAACCAAGGGACACTTCAAGAATAATCATTTCCTTTATCTGTCAGTTTCTTTTTCCCTTCCCTTCCATTAGCCCTCACTAATGCCTGCTACTCCAACATTCCTTACAGCACAAGTATCTCAGAGTTCCTTACTGACATTTCTGAAAATGTTTACCATCATTACAACATTTTTCTGACCCACTCAAAAGTTTTACACGCAATTCATTATATTTTATTTTATAAATGTATATTCTTATATTCTTAGAGTTTGTTTAAACAACACCAAAATCTGAATTAAGATTTATCTGCTAAAACCTGCTTTTCAATAACTTTGTGGGAACATATTTGCCTATACACAAATAAATGGAAACCCCCTTGTGTTCCTTTGTGATTACATAGCACCTACAACCGCACAGTTTGATTATACACAAATCTGTTATAAATATTTCATTATTAACTCACTACAGATCAAGCCCTGTAATATCTCACCCCTCTGGACTGTCAGCAGACTGTAGAGCACTGTCTTGGGAGAACCCATCTCCACTTCTACCTGTTTCTGTGGCAGAGCTGGAAAATGCCACAGGAGACAGAAAACAGCGCACTGTTCCAAACAACACAAAATATCATCTATCATGATCACTGCAGAACATCTTTTGGATTTGGAGTGCTAAAGCTATGAATACTGTACAGTGGGAACTGAGATCTTCCTTGCAAAGCTAGGCTGATGCTTTTGTATGGGCATGTGCATACCCGTGAGCATGTGTGAAGGAGAGGTAAATAATTGTCAAGCTTTATCCACAAGATTTATCTCAAACTCCAAAGTACAGCACAGCATCTCAGGTTTGCCAATTTATGGGAATGAATGTCACAACTCTAATCCAGTATAGGTAGAATAATAGATATTATATTGGTGTTCAATAATATTACACTAGCAATTCCCTCAAGGAAATCAAGACGATCAGGTCATGGTGAGCAACCTGATCTAGTTGAAGATGACCCTGTTCATTGCAGAGGGGTTGAGCTAAGTGGCCTTTAGAGGTCTCCTCTAACCCAAGCCATTCTGTGATTCTATACTGTTTAGCCTCTATAGTTTTTCTGCAGCTGTATGAGAATAGTAACTGTCCAGCAGTATAGGCACAGACAGTATATACTTGCAACAAACTGTTACTTCACTAGCTCATTTTCTAAGGAAAATGATAGCACAATTTAATTTTGCTTCAGTTGTTGAATGTGTCCTCATAATTGAGTCAAAGAGAATACTTTGATGAGAACTAGTCAACATCAGAATCTTGGTTGGTTTAGATGATTGGCAATAAAGCTTTCATTTGCCTGTAAATGAAACTAAGTATTAGGAACATTTCTTTACCAAGAGGGCAGTCAAACACAGGAACAGTCTTCCTGGAGAGGTGGTTGATGCCTCAAGCCTGTCACTGTTTAAGAGGCATTTGGACAATAATCTTAACAACATGCTTTAACTTCCACAGATTTTTACTTTTTTTTTCCCTAGGTAACTCTCTCTCTCCTCCCTCTAAAGCACTGCTGTCACTTTACTGACAAGGTTCCTTCCAACCTCTGTACTACACCACCCATGAGGCAGTATAGACGTTAGAGCACTGACATCTGAAAGAGGGAGGGGAGAACTCTGAGAAAGGTCTGGAGTGGCTAAAATGTCATCTCAAATGGATCCTGAATGATTTTGCCAGTAAATGTTCTCAATATGTCAAAAGATATCAATGTTCAGCATTTTCTTGGTTATCACTTTGCTTTAAAATAACTAACAAACAACAAACTTAATTCAGCGAAGATCCCTGTGAATGCTTTGATTTAAAGATATACACAACACTTCATTATCAAACGTCATCAGGTAAAGCCTTGTTTTGGTTAGTGAATGTTTTTGAAAGATAATTGCTTAGTTCTCAAGCCCATCACCTGTAACACAGACGCATTCTACAGCTATCTCTCACATTGTCCTTACATTGTCAAATTCAGACATTCAATATGATCTGTAAAAGCCAAGAGCACAAACCCAAAACATGGCATGCATTTAGATGCTTAACTATGCATTTAAGGGCCAGATCTTTCAGCCTATCACGAATGAATGGATGAGTAAAAATATTCTTGACAGAATTATACATGTTTTACCATTGTTTCATCAAAAGTCTATCTGAAGAACTAAATTTATTTTTTCACAATGTCATTCACGACAGAGACATACATAACCCAAAAATACATTGCTATCTAATACCTGTGTATCTCCTCTCATCATCCTGAGCTTTGAACACTGAACACAAACATACTGGCTTGTTACCCTTTAAAAGGCACTAATAGACACTCACTCTCTTTTTCTTCCTCTATGTCATCTGTGGAACATTAATCACTGCCTTAGTTGCAAATTAAGCTATTATTGAGCAATTATCATCCAGGTCTATATAAAACCCTTGTCCTTCACTCTGTGCATTAGCTAAAAATGCCACTGCCTGGGCAATACAGCAATACAGCAATAGAAATCTAACAAAACAGGTGCTGTGTTTTTCATACCATCAAATTCTTGGATTTAACTAGTCTATAGAGCAGAAATGCCTGATGTCTCTTCCCTGACAACTCCCATCATTACATCAGCGAAAACAGAATGTTCTCCTGGCATTGCAATACACACACAAACCCCAAGCATTGTGTTTCTTAATCCTTTTCAGTTGAGAGGAAAGAAAAAAAACCCAAACCACCTCCTCCACTTTTTTCTCCCCCCAAAACCTATGGCCCCTCTGGTATCTCCTTGAATATTTTTCAAAAGTGAGAGTAAGGAGTAACAAAGCAATTCTGAAAATAAAATGTTATTGTTTTTAAAAAATGTGTGTTTACCCGTATAATTGAAAGTGAAAAAATACCAGTGATTAGTATGCCTGTAAATCACCAGAGTGAGTCTGGTGCTTTACAAGACAGAACCTATATTAACATCAGACAACTACGGTACTACCTTTATTTCCCCCCATCGTTTGCTTATATGCACAGGGATGCTACAGTGCTTCTATGCCTCTTTAAAATTCGTACAGATTCCTGATTTTGTTTGGTTTATCACAGTGAGTGAGCAAAATCATGATAAATAATTAATGAGGAGTCAGTAACACTCAGGCTGTCTGGACTATCTGGCCTGATCTTTTACTGTTTAACACATGAAATGAAATTTCTGGCCAACTGCTGTTTCTACACAACAGGCAGAAAGGGAACAATGTTAGGTGTATGCTAGCCTCTCTAGCTTCACAGTAACAGGACTTCAACTGGCAGCTGTTTCTGTAATGATTGCCTCAACTAAGTATTCTTTTGAACTGGGATTTATGCAGATGTTTATGTCAATACAACTTTAGCACAAGCACCTAACAAAGATGAATCGAAAACCTTCAAAATAAATAATTTAAGGTAGTCCCTGAGACAACAACTGGAAAGCCAAGAGAAAACTAAAAATGAAAAAAAAAAAACCCAGGAAATAAATCAACAATTCCTTTAACAATGAAAGTTCTGTATTCCCATTTTTTATGTCAGTAGTTATTCAAAAACTAAATGTGACATGGATATGGAACTACTCATCAGCTTAAGCAATTTTAACCACAGCTTTCCCTGCCAGCCACTTGCAAATTCAAGTGTTAAAATAATGACCCAGATGAGTCGAGGTTTATGCAAGACTACTATCTCTTTTCTTAAAATCTGCTATTTTAGTTTTAATACACAGATTGACCTTCAGAGCTTTCCTAGAAGCAGACTTCCTCAGCAGAAGACACACTAAACTTATCCACAAAGAGCATCTTTGAAGCAAGCATCTAACGGACACAGAAGGGTGCCAAAATGTGAAAGTTTAACTTTATGTGATCCTCACTTTTGTCTTCACTCACACAAATCAAAAATACAAGGAATTCTATGCCAGACCAAATGTAAAACAGATGGCCATTTTAGTAGAAGAAAAGTCTTTACTAAGCAGCAAATCAATACTTGAGGGAAGACAAAATTACAGGTAAGAAAATGAATTTTTCCTTTTTCTTGTGTTATATCAATGCTGTGGACAGAAGTAATAATTCATGGCAAGTAGCAAAGAATGAACACCATCCATCAACTGCAAAGGAATGGTAAAGAAAGAGTAAAATACTCTCCCTACTCTGCACTCCAAAGCTCAAAAGACTATGGGAATAGAGAGAAAACTGCAACAAAAACATGGCAATAAAGTCAGTGAATCTTTTAGAAGGTAGAATTAGATGGATTTTATTTTTTATTTTTTTAATGAGTTAAAGACTATAATTATTTTAGAACAAAAGATTTCTGCTTCTACTCAAAACAGGAGAAAGAGAACATGCAGCAATTCCTGCTAGAGACAGCACTGGTCTTCAAATCCTAAGCACAAGCTGCAGTCTTTTTTTTTTTTTTTTCGTCCTTTTTTCAAGACCTTTCACTAACTCAAATTTGTGAAAGACGTTCTTTTCTGCAGGCATAAAAGAAGCATATCTTCTGCAATTTACAGCACTTAATTTCTGAGTAAATATTAAACATTCTAGGAAGAGGATGACACACAAAGTGGACAATTTTAGACATCACACAGTTTTAGCTTTTCACAGACCTTCCTTTTCATGCACAAAACAAACAAAATGTGTATGTTTCCAAAGCTTTGTTTCTGTTAGTAGTATTAAACTTCCTTCCAAAGGTGTTTCTGAGCAGACTGGACTATTTGCTGTCTAAATAACACATTTATACACAGTTCTGAAAGAAAACTGATGTTTCTCCATCCAGAAGCATCATACCTCCTTATAACCGTTACCTGGCAAAATTGATATTCCAAGATTGCCAGTTTTCCTACCTGAAAAAAATAAGAGTAATCTAAGATGGCAAATTATGGAACAGAGTGATATAGCTTTTTCATGAAACTGCCATACACCACAGGAGATGAAAACAGGTTTCTTCCAGGTCAGAACGTTTCAGATACACATCACGACTAATCCCACAAAGACAGAATGCATTTCAAAGTTTTTGAAAAAATATCTTTCCACCAGAATGATAGGAACATGGATAAAAGAATTAGATGTTTTAGGTTGAAATCACACACCTGCTAGAAAGGGGTTTTAATATATCAAACCAGTAATGCTGGTCAGTAAGAAAGAAAAAGACATCTGTTAGTGCAATACTCCTCACATGCTCCCTGCCTGGTCTGAAAAAATTACTTTAATGAACAGAGTAATGAGAAGAAGAAGATACTGCTGCATGAGGATGAAGCATAGATAGGCACGCCGGAGGTCCGTTCATTAACTCAGCCTTTTGGAAGACATGTCCTATTCAAACACTCTCATGCTCTCCTTTGAGAAAGAGTTTACTCCAAGTTCTCTCACAAAAGCAATTTATATCCTAGTATTTTTATTGTGTGTCCCACTAACTACTAAGCAAGACACTCCTTGGATGCTACAGATGCTGTGCATTAAGTTGCCAGACATAATCACAATGCAGAGATTTTGCTTTATTCATTACCCCTACTGGCTTTAACAGTGATGGACAGAAAATATGCTTAGATTTTAGTTTTCATTGAGAAGCACTCAGATTCTGATTCATTTTCAAAAGATGAACATAATTACCCATGAGTCTCTGAGGAAGGGAAAATAGTTGGGGTTTTATATTGGGTTTGGTTTCTTTTCTCTTGAGAAGGCCTCAATAAACTACAGAAAACAAAAAGACCAAAGAATGATTAAAGATGAAAAATGAAACAATAATTTTAAGAAAGAGTTGGAAAAGCTTTAATTTAAGATTGTTTAGTACCATCAAAATGCAAATAAGAAAACCTGCTGACTATATGTTTGTGGAAGGAATAGTAATTAAGAAAATAAGTCAAATGCATTGGTAAAGAAAGACGTTTGCCTCATTTCTCTCACATGTTGGATAGACCTAACAAATGCTGAATCAGCCAGCCCCTCAACTATAAACAAATTTTAAATCTACTAATGCATGGGAGATAAGGGTTTTCTGAAATTCTCAAGTAATAAAGTATTACTGGATCTAGAAGATACACATGCAGTGATCTGAAGCTGCTCCATCCTGTTCCTCAGTTCCTGCAAACACTGGCTTTCTGAAGGAGGATGTTGGCCAGGTAAAGGTTAGCAGCCAGGGCAGCTGCCTAGATTCAGAGCCAGAGGTGGTGCTGAATAGTACAGCAGAGAATGTGAGTCCAACCAAAACATTTTGGATTATACAAGGCACCATACTTGCTAAATAAAATACAAATTCAAGGATTTTATTTGTTATTTAAAGTGCTTTACACTTCAGGATTGGCCAAGCAACAAAAGCAACAAAATTCTTGTTCAACAAGACAACAGCTGTCCCAGAGGAGTAATTGTAATATGTGCTTTTATTCTCAAGCTTGAAATCCAGAGTGATTGCATAACCTGGAATTCAGAGGATCTGAAGACAGCTGCAAACATATTTATTATTTACTATTCTAAGGAAAAGTAAATGTGAACATGTCTAGCAGCTTTGAACATTTGAGTTCCAGCGTCAGATCATATCACAAATAAGCATAAGGTATTTGCCAGTAGTCTAGAAGGCTCTCAGGAGCCAATTCATTTGCCGGTTCTGATTTGTTTCTCCAGTTATGATTTATTTCTTTTTACTTTAAGAAAATTTCCCATGAGTCACAGGTTTCATAAAGTCCTTGGACTTCCATCTACCTTTGTGAAGGCAAAAATACACATGAAGAAAGTTACCACTATTATATGAGAAGGAAAAGAAAAGACTAGAGACAGTCTTGACCTCATGCAAGACACAAGTTCCTTGACTCAGGGGAACCGAAACTTTACCCTAAGGCTCTTCTGTCAGCATACATGGATGCAGACAGTCATAGCTGACATTTTAAGATGGAATGAAAGGCAAACACAGTGTCAACAGAAGGGTAATAGCAATGAATCTCCACAAGCTTTCCTGAACTGTTGCTGTGTTAATTTCTTCTGGAAGGAAATATGCATGTATGGCAATTTTCTGTCATTCACTATTGATAGAATGACTGACATTTTGTCAACATTTTAGTATATTCATCTTATAAAGCCTGTCCATAATAAATCAGTTAAAAACCCTCCCAAATATTTTTTTTTTTCCCAAAACATAAAAAGTATTGCTTAGTTTTGTCTCAAAAGATTCTACCTGCAAAACACCATACTTTTCTTCTAGCTTTCAGGGTATCAACTCAAATGAAACTCTTTCAGATAATCTTTCCTCTGGAAACAATTGCCAGGGTGAACACATGGATTTCTCTACCTCAGTCAACAGAGTCCATCTAAGTCAAGATTTGGCCAGCAGTAGTTACTCAACACTAGAATCAATCAAAATGCCCCAAACAAAAATGATCTCAGAAACATAAATGACCCTCTGGAGAAAGACAAAATGAGCATCTTTTTAAGTATTATCATATTTTTGTCTAATAAATTCTCAAGTATTTCTACCAATGGAGATTTTCCATGTCATTAGGCAATTTACTGTGGAGCTTATTAACTGCCCATACAGTCACTAGGATTTTCCTAACCCCCTACCATAATTTACCTTGTGGCCATCTAGGACCAGCACCACTTATCCTATCTAAAATGGGCAGTGAGAGCAAACTATTGCCCTTCTCTTTGCAAATTCTATTTAAGCACCTGAAAAATATTTTTGTGGCCTGTTTTACTAATCAAGCCCCTTTAACTTTTCCCTACACTTTCCAGACATGTAGATCATGCTTGCTACAGCTTCTTTGTGTTCTACTTTGGTCTTGTTAGGTGGCTTGCATCCTTCCTGAACTGCAATGTGCAAGCCTCGATGCAGCATTTCTGTGAAGCCTGTATGAGCCTAGCAGAGGAGAGACAGCCCTATATTACTCTTCTTAGATCCTTATGTTGTTCTTAGGATCCATTTTAGCCTTTAAAACTTCCAATGTGATTTGCTGTGTCACCCATCTTTTCTCACTTCTGTAATGGTGCAGACACCATTTTGAGGAACAGACTCTTGCACAATTTCACATAGAATTGGCTTCTGTTGCTTTGAAGAATGCTGTTCACATTTGTCATAATCATCCTGAATTCAAGCCTCTAATGTACTTTTAATCCTCTCACCTTTGCTTCATCTAAAAATTTAGTAAGTATTTCTCAGTTGATTTTTCAAAGCTGACAACCTATTAGCAAATGTGTCTAACAACTGCAATAGCATCCAAGTTCTCAGATAAGAGCACTGAATTGCTCATTTCTTTAGTTTCTTTTCTTTTGTCATAGAATACATAGCTACTGAACAAAATACACCTATTTGCCTTCCATTATACCTTGAGTTCTTTCTTTTCCCCCAGGTATACTGTCACCCAAGTAATTTTCCTGGTTTTTATAACTGCCATACAATTTGTACTAAGCCTCTCATTGCTGAAAGAATGTCAGGATGGTGTCTGTCCCTACTACCTTCATTACTGCTCAACTTAAGAAATATTTTAGACTCTTACAAGAAAACATTACCTTATATTGTAGCTGCAACTTTTTACAGATAATCTGCTTGATATCAAAGTAGGCCTTCATACGAGTTACATAATGGATTTAAAAAAAAAAAAAAAAAAAAGCCTTTTTGGAATTCAAGTTAATACATATATAGTACAAAACAATTTGGGACATACTTTTGGGGCAAAGCTACGTATATTTCTTGGGCAAAGCCCCTAGTCTATTACATTGTACTGCATGCATGTCACACCGAGGCCTACTGAATTTAGACCTTAACCTTCATGCAAACAAAACTCATTGTTTCAACTGATCTTTCTTGCCACAAAAGCCTGGAGGATGGGATCTGGTCAACAGTCTCTAATTTCATGAACATAACCTGCTCTGGTGTGAATATTCTCAACTGAAGTGTGGAGGGAGCCTAAGGCATTTCAGATGGGAAGTTCTGTAAAATAAGAGATGTAATTAGTGAGTGTTTCAGGATGGTGGAAAGGGAGTTTTCCATCAACACCATCTCCATCATTTGAGGCCATTCACTGATTTTGCAGAAAGGAGTTTCTGAAAAACAGAAATGTGGAACACTGCTATTATTACTGTCAATGAATAACAGTAATTCATTGTTACAGGATGCATAGGTAAGAAAAAAAACTATTCCTCTATCAGTTTGAAAGTTACAGCTCTGGCGAATAAAAGCTCTACATTTAATCTCTGGTCTTTACTACAGAATTCTTTAAAACTATTAGCAGCATTTTCCGTTTTCTCAGAATGAAAGCTGATAAATTAGCAACAGAGAGAAGAGCTCCTAAACTAGACAGTTCACTTGGAGCAGCTATAGAAATGGCCTTTCTGAAATATGTCCAAGACTTTAAGTTTATTCTGATTAGCTGATGTCTGTGTAACTGGCAACAAGTTTTTCCACTGTTGCTCTCATGGTAATTACTATTCTTGTTTCACTGCATATTTTACTAGCATTTCTCAAGTGTCTAGTTATAAATCTCTTAAAAGCCTGAGGACAATTGAGTCAGTGGAGGTAAAATAAGAACAGATCTAAGATGATACAATCCTTGCCTTTCCTGTAAAACTGTTTTTGAAGTTGAAAACAAGCGTCTCCCTACATCCACCCTGTAACCAACCAGGTACATTTCAAAAATGAACAAGGGTGCTCTTTAGCCTAACAGCTACATTTAAATAACACAAAAGGATGCATAATTTGGAATAACAAAGTTATGAGTTACTGCACAGTTTGCTGCATTTTGTTCAACTAACAACTTCTTAAAAAAAGAAGCTAGCTGTAAAAATAGGATTTCTAATATTCATCTCCACACTTTTCCTTGTAGATAACAGCCCTCTTCAGATTCAAGAAAGCTCTAAAGGACCTCGTTTATCTAATCTATCAGAACCAATTAATTTTACCAGGAAAATATTCTTCTCGTATCCTCAACCATCAGACCTTTCATGTTACCTTAATTCATCACCCAAACCGCTATCAATGCTGTAATTGGAGTTTGTGTCTCTTTGTCCCCACAGTTCTTTCGAATACCACTTCAAGTCCCATCACTTCTCATTAACTAGTAACTTCTGCAACTCTCTTTGATAGAAAAGTCAAATCCCCCAAGTCAAACTTCTCAAATTAGCATTCATTATTCCACGTTTGACCCTGTTCTGTATTGTCTGTTACTGAATCAGGAACAGAAACTGCTGTCTCTGTTCCTAACGTATTAAATAACTTTAGAACACTGTTCATTCGTTATCTTCTGTACAGACCATTCCTTTGACCGCTATGATACCTAAGAGTGACACAATTCAAAAGATATTCCTCTAGCAACATGGTGTGACATACCATCAGAAATCAGCTGTTTAGTATTCTCTGACAGAAGCTGTAAGAAATTTTCTATGCTGCATGATGAAAGCAGATGCAAACAACCTATTAATTATTTGCACCACATTTCAGCCATCTTCTGCTTTCCTTCTTGGTCTCCCACATCCAAGTTGGTAAAGGGCTTATGTTTTAGAAAGATTCAGTTGTAGTAATCTTAAATGAAATATATCTTTATACTGAAGTAAAAGAAGAGGGTTCCAAAAACTTTCCACCAACATCATTTTTCTGTTCAGAAGTACAGAGAAAAATGGCCCACTTTCAAACATATGAATACCATGAATGACAAAAAAAAAAAAAAAAAGCAAGGCAAGAAGAAGGAAATTCTTCATTGCTAAGATTACTAACTGAAAAATTTTCTACATGAAATACAAGAAGATAGTGAAGGAAAAAATGGTGAGTGGGCTGAGGCACGCAGGAAGCAAAGCCAAAACCTATCAGTACAGACAGACCTTCCCTAGACAGAAGATTATAAATGTGCAGAGGAACTATTTGTAAACTGAAAATTCATCCAGCTGATTAGGTAGAAACAATTCTTCCTCAGGATCTTAGCAGGGTTTTGTTTTGTTTTTTCACCTGGCAAGTGCTTTCAATTATTGAGACAGAATGACAAAAGAGCATATGTGCTCAATAATCAGAGGACCTGCACCATCAAACTGGGCATCTGCTACGCATTTCTGAAGGATGCTGAAAGTGAGATGCAAGTGAAAACCAGAATACTGAATAGCACTGAGCTGAGCCAGCTGGAGGAGGACCAAAAAATGGGGCTATCTGCAGAGGAATTTAACACAAGTGATCTGTAGAAAGTTATTTGTACCTAGGAACGCACTCTAATTGTTTCCTTGTATTTGATCAGCTATGTTGCAGAGATGACTTGGGCATAGGTATGGACAATGACAGACTAAACAGAGATGCAAAAGTGATTCAATTTCAAGAAAATATCCTTGGCTTTGCTCCCAAAGACAGCCGAAGTACACTGCCATGACCCAGCCATTAATCTATGATAACCTAACTGGTCCTGGGGGCACTGTATCCTAGAAAAAGGACGCACCACAGAAATAATCACCTAATTTATGAAGCTGAAGAGTCTCCTCTGACTTGATTTCATTGTTACCTTGCATCTGCCCTATGCTGTCCTGAATTGCACTCTCATTTTTGAAAATGTTGTCTGCCTACCACATTCACCAGCTGCATCAGCAGCTGTTATTTCTATTGTCTCTTTTTCCACCAAAAAAAAAGGTCTTTCTCCTTCCATCTTTCCCCATAAAATAACAGTCTGGAAGAACACCTTTTGCAAACAAAATTCTGAAGCACTTCACAAATGGGGAGTAAAATCAATGCATTGGATAATTGTTGCTCAGTGACAGAATCAGTAGAGGTTCAACGTTACTTACAACTCCTTCCTATTGGCAGAGCATTTACAGAAAAATGGTCTTCAACTAATTTTTGCTTCAATGAGTCTTTCAAATACAATTTATTTCTTCTTGCATTGCTTCAGATAAATCTCTGAATAACTTTCTTTAATTCAGCAACGGCATAGCTTCTCAGATTTTATGGAGACAGTAACTGTTTATAAGTGTATGTTGTATAAAATAACTTCTACTAGAAACCTTTGTAATCTCACCACATCAAGGGAAAGGGGAGAGGGAGAGAACTGTTCACTGAAGGCATCCTTAGTAGTGAGGCTCTCCAGGGAGATTAATAGCTTCTGTGGAAAATTAAGTTCCTGTGAAATAACAGCATTTAAGCATTTTATGTATCACAGCCCGAAGAATGGTACATATTCCCAATGCACATTTTTATTGCCTATGCTTGGAATGTTCACATTATCCTTACAAGTGACCCACTATCTTTGAAATTCAGCAGAGCTCTCAGACCCCTTAACTTTTGGCACTGAGTTCTTACAGGTTAAACATGAGTCACACGAAAACCAAGACCATAAAAATCACACCCTCTTGTTCTCTTCAGCTGTTTTATTTGTTCCTGTCACTTTTACTGCATATGCCTTGCCAATAGTATGAGAAGAAAAAAGCAGAACATTTGGTTTGAATGCTCCATCCTTGTTAAGTTTTTCACCTTCCCTTAGTTAGTGCCTTTCAGAACTAAGAGTCCAAGACAAAGAGATATCATCCAAGGCAGGACTTCTAACCCCGTTATTTTCTATCTCATTTCTGATCCATCTTATCTTCTGATTTCACATAGGATGATCTAAAAAGAATTCCACATTCAAGCAAAGGACAGTCACCCATGTCTCTTTTGAAAACAGCAGGAGAAAAAAAGCACAAGGTGTGTTATAACCAGAACAGATAAAATGAGGCAAGCAAGGTGGCTACTCAGATTAAACAAAGACTAGAATGAGTTTTTCCAGAAAGCCCTAGAATAGCACACAATAAAATCGCTTGTTATCCTATTCTGATCAAGATGAATTGGAATAACATAGAGGAAAAACCACATATTTCATCTGCTTGCACCCCAAGGTCATCATTTGTTGTCCAGAATTATTGCACCCACTGCTCTAGGAGGCCTGGTAAACATTTCTAATTTTGAGTACTGCTAATTCAGTAGTGCCCCAAGAATACCAATGGCTAAAATGAGTATCCATATCCATAAAGATAGATTGCTGAAAAGTTTACTGGGTCTTTTTCCTAAAAAAGTTCTCAGAGAGATGGGACTAAATAGAGCTAGGATAGTAAGAAGAGATGGCAAAACTGTTTCCTAAGTCATGTTAAATCACATATTTGCTCACTCTGTTTTCCATACTTCAAAGTAAATGTCAAATACTGGTAAAATTTGCCTTTTGCAGCAATAGCAACAGATTTTTCTGCTGCACTGGCCACTGCAAGATGCCTTGAATTTTACTTAGGAAATTATAGAGGCAAAAGGGTACACTATGCCCGTAATCATTTTATTTTATGTCTCAGGTCTTGTAAGGTGCTTCAGCTGTAGAATCTCAGACTAAAGTGATTTAGTAGTTTAGACTTTCAGATGATACAATCACTCTGAATAGAGTTAGCCTACTTACAAAGGTAAACATGAGAATATGCTTCCACATAGGTGAGTTTGTAAAATGTTACCTGTGGTATTTGGATCTATTTCAACATCCATTTCCACTTCGAAAGATGGAAGAGTAAGGTGGCTGATTTCTGAGGTTATAAATCACCCCTTAACAAAACCTCTTAGGAATTCCTTAATGGCTCTCTTGGAGGCAGCACAACAACTTCAGTCTCCAGTGGTGGTTTCACTGCTTTATATTTTAGCTGCTAATTTAAAGCTAATTGTAGAGCAGGTCACATTCAAGTCACTGGAAAAAAGCCCAGTTACTTTTATGGTGCATGACCAAGCCCTATCAGAAAATAATGAAACCATTAATTAAACCTGCTTAAAAGGAAAAACAACAGCAAACAAATACAACTCAGCTGCAGTTCTTCAGAACTATGTGTAATTTTTCTAACCAGTTACTTTCCCAGGTAAGCACAGCAACCATTCCTTTGTTAAGCTTTATAAAACCCAAACCATAGAGCACCTACTGTTGTCTCACACTGCAGCGCCTGACTTGGCCTTTGTAATCACAAAGTACTAGAGCTGTAATTTGCAGACATATACTGACACTTTCAACTAACACTTTCTCTTATCCATCCCTTCTTTTCTCCAACACTGAAGACATCCATGAACCATCGGACCCAAGAAATGAAGCAATGCTGCTTCTGGGTGCCATGCAAAAAGTCTATTATCATTAGACACGTTGCTTTTTTTTCCGTAAAAGTTTGAATTTAAAACTTTAAATAATTATCGCATTTCAGAGAAAGAGTGTACTCATGCCAAAAATATTGGCTGCAGAATATAGCATCTTTTTTTTACCTCCATGATAATGTACAGCCTCAAAATATTCCCTCCTTTACTTATGAGCAGCAACAATAAAGGTTCTTTTCCAGGCTGCAGCAGACATACCAAAAACCCTAGTGCTATTCCATGACTCAAGATTGAGAAGAGAGAAATTACAGCAGCATGGCACAAGATAATTAAAACATAATAAAGCTTAGCTTTACAAGGAAAGTAATCTGTACAAGAGTGACAAGATGCCACAGCTTTAGCACCTACAGTGCATAAACAGACAACACACCATGTCCAGGCTGGGCAGAGTATGATATCTGCTGTTCACTAGGCTATGTGAACTGCTTACTGAGACCTTGGATTAAGTTTACCTAGTGCATTCCTTCTGTTCATCCACCATCAGGCTCAGTAACTCAAACAGGCTGTGAAGTCAATAGCTTCCCATTTGTTCATTTTTAGGAGAGGCACAACACTGTTTTATATAAAAGAGCCCAAGCTGCCAACACTTTAATGGACCTGAAAGAACTTACCAGCCACTGACCCAAAAAGATAATCAGCACACACCAGTGAGTGCTCAATGCTTCCCTGATAGAGAGATGGTTTAGTAATGGTGACATAACCTTTAACTTCTGGGTCATCAGATAAAAAAATCATTACTGTCCAGTAACTATTCAGAGACCCAAAGGACACAAGAAGTTCTGGCAATCACAGTCCTGTTTTCTGGACCTGTGATGAGCAATTTCTAGCTAGACAAGCAGTTCTCTACAGTGCCAGGATAAAGGATGCCAAGTGTATTCTGTTCCAGCCAAAGATTCTCACAGGTATTTCAATGGCATTACCCAAGAGCTTGACAACTGAGTGCAAGTTTGAAGGTAATGCTGGACTGGAACCAAAGTGCTCAACACTAAGTCTCTCTTGATGAACCTCTCTGCAATTGCTTAAACTTGCTTAATTATCTCTGAAGATATGAGCCAAAACCATTCTCTGTACGCCCAGTTACTCTTTTTGTTGGGAGCCTTAGCAAAGAGGCCAGTGACGGAACAAGCGTGTAGATAGGCAAATCCTATGGGGCAACCTGACATGCTGGAGAGACCCATCCTGGTTCACTGTGCCATAGCTCAGACTCTTTTGTAATCAGACAAGTTTTGCTTCTCTTATTTCACTGTCATCCATCAGCACTAAAGACTCTTCAAAACAAAAAAGAAAACATTTCCAACTCTACAACAGTCCTACAAAAGTATAGTTTAATCACAGTTACAAAACAACCAACGCATTGCATAAGTTATATGCACCCATTTCTCTAATCTGTATCAGGGAAGTATCTTAATTATTTCTATAGAGTCATTTCAACAGGTAAACTAAACTCTGGTATAGCTGGATGCTAAAGGAAAGAAGTGAAACGGATCCTTAAGTGGATTGTCACATAGCACATTCAGCTGCAGTGAATCTTTTCTCTGTAATTTCCCTTTGAGCATGCAGCCATTGGCATGCAGAAGAATGGACAACACTTGTCAAACTGTGATTACCCTGGAAATTGAAATACATAAAATAATAACTGATGCAATCAAATGCACATCCAACTATCATTTGCTTGGAACACACACAAGCAGATAGCAAATGATTTGATTTATAATTAATTCACAGAAAGAAAGAGTAGTTGGAAAAAAACTATAAAAGTACATTCCTCAGGGTTTGGCAGGAAAGAATGACAGAACAAGCATCTCAAAATGAAAATTAATGAATGACAACAAGAGCAGCACATGTGTAATGTGGAGATAGACCGCAAGAAAATTAAACAGGTTGCTTATGGGAAAATAGCCACCTTCTCCACACTGCTCAGAAAAAACACATGGTTCCTAATGGAATTCAAGGCTATTATTCAATCAGAAGCTTCTCATGAAGTCAGAAACTGTGAAAGTATGCTTCCAAAAGCAGAGCCCCAGGAGATAATTGAAGCCTTAGAATCACAGCAGTGATTTTCTTGAACACTTATCCCCAGGTTACCAAAAATCAGACAAGAAGATACAGTGCAGCGACATTAAGGTTACAGTGAGTGAGACGTAAATAAAGAAAGGGGAAGAAAATAAAAAGTACAATCTTTAAAGAAAACTATGTGTGAGTACTTGCACATGCACACATGCAAATTCAGCTTTAATATATAAAACATATACCTGAAAAAAAATTGTATTTAAAAAAATCCTAATTCCCCTTTGAAAGGGCTGTCCAGAATCTTCACGTGCCTTAGCAATGTTTTAAAAAGCTTTGAGATAGCTGCAGTTTTCAGAACTTAATCACTGTTTGCAAAATCATACTCAGGTTTTCCAAAGGAAACACTGGAAAAGAGGGACATGATGTGTATAGATGTCCAAGATGTCATAGTAGTGCCATGTGAACAGCCACAGTCACTAGCTGATGAAGATTTAAATGGAAAACAGAATCGCAAAGCAGATCACTGTTTGACAATTCACACATTACAACTGCCTCACTAGGAGAAAGAAGTATTTTAATACAAGTTATAGGGAGGGAAAAAAAAGGTCTTACTGAATTAAAAAATCAATTCATAAATCCTACGATGCCATAGGATCAGAGAGAGAAGAAAACAAGAATGCTTTTCTTCCAAGGGTCAATACTGAAATGAAATCTGTGTTCTTCTCAGCCATACACCAGCTCTCAAATTAAACTATTAGAGGAGTGGACCCCATTCTGTGTTCCTGTTCGAGATGTTAGCAGATAATGGCATGCTAACCTCATTGTTTGCCTTCAAAGTTCCCACAGCACCAAATGAACTTCATCACTGCTGCTCTGAAGTTAGGGTCAGAGGACAGCAGGGACAGAGATCTGTTTGCACCATTTGCTACTTAGTGCTACATATAGCCAGGGCACTAATTAAATGACTAAAAATGTGCAAAAACTCCACTGTTCAAGTCCTGCCGCCACACAGGCTGATGCAATTTTTGCCTAAAAGAGAATTTAGTCAATCTTCAGTCCCAAGGTAGACAGAATGCATACCATACATCATAAAGGGATGCAAAACTATCTCTCTCTGCAGCAAGGTGCAGTACCAGCAAGGAAGGCTTCAAGAAAGGATTATCAGCCTAGGGTATGGTAATGCAAGCTGGTCTAATTTATGGTCTAACAAGTGCGCAGAGAGACGCTGAAATAGTAAAGCATTACAAACTACTCAGAGTACCTAAGATGCAGTGGGCAACACAGCCAAATAATAGCAAGAAATTAAATAGACTTGATATACTACTGGGCTTTCACAGATAAGAGACATTAGCTCACACATACTTCATTTTCTAAAAGATCAATTACAAAAGTCCTCCCACTGAATAAAGATTGTGGCTTCTACTCTAGCTTCTAGAGGAAAAAACATAAAATAGTCTGAACAACTCAGAAATTATAAAAGAAATAAACAAAAGGAAAAGCTAATATTTCTTAACAAATCCCATGGTTTCTTGAGAATGATGGCTCTTAATTTTGGAGTCAGTTGCACTGTAATCAGTTGATTCATGAAGGCAAGGGTATAAGCCTGTTATTACCAGTACTGAAAAAGCCTGAACACTGCGCAAACATGAATCTATTGCTTCTTCAATCTACACACTGGAGTAAAAAATATCTATTCCAACATCACCAAGGAAAATCTAAAATTCCACATTCCTATTTCCTCCAATTACACTGATAAAAATTGCTTTGAAGAATATGGTAAACTAGTGTCACGCAAAACACCACAGCACTTGCTCTTCATAAAGAGGAGGTTTCCAGCCACAGAAAATTTGGCTGCTATATTCATGCCCTTATTACTGTGGTGGGTTTTTTTGACATCTGATGCCCTATAATCAGTGCCTGAATGTTAATAATAACATGGGATATGATACTTTACATCTAATTAGTGCTTCAGCAAACCAAATAAGATGACTGAGTCAGGAGGAAAAAAGATTTCAATACCACACTAACCTGGAATGGAAGACTGGGTTCCAAGGTGTTCCCATTACCTGATATGCTTTTTTATATGCAGTGTAAAAAAAAAATAAAAAAAAAAAGGTATTATCAAAAATAAATTCTTAAATCACAATTTTATTTCAAACAATTGCTGCAACTTATGCCTTTTCTGAGGGCAGAGTGCTCCTAGAGCTTCTCTTTGAATGATAAAGAAATGTGTGCAACTGGTGTTGATGGGGCAGAGTATAAAGCTACTTTCGCCATCCTTCCCTTTCTTGCTAAAGTCTTTGGACATACATCTTTATTTGTGTATGGAAAAGCACAGGCAACATAAATACCAGCTTGCTTGAATCCTGAAGCCAAAACAACAAAGTTGTGATTTCACTCCCCAGGGTGGTGGGTTGCTTACTATATAAATCATCCAAATGTACAAAAATTGCCACCACCCTGAAAGACAAAAGGCATAAAGAAGGAAACACAGTCTCAAAACTGCTGGAGACCAGGCACAGAAAATGATTTTCAGTTAGGATTTCCTGAAAACTGGTTTGGTGACCATCTGACAACGGCAGGATAAAATTATTTGTTGCAGTCTTCACTACTTGAAGTCTTTATATCAGGTATCTTTTAAAATACATGTATGCTCAGGCCTTAACAATTCAACATAACAAAGTTGAAAACTCCTAAGCAACCCTAGGAACTGATACTCTCTGTTACTTAGCTGCCTACCACAGAGTTTTTGATGTTAGTTTGATGATGAGTAGGCACTTCTGACACACAGATATTCCTAAATCTGTATTCCAATTTTTAAACTAGCCTGTACAACCCTGTTACTCGTTGGATACTCTGAAGAAAGACACCAAGATGTTGGACAACAGAAGAGTGGGTTAGTGCTCTTTGTCCCCTGTAAACAGATTTGCAAGACTGAAACAAGCTCCAAGAAACAAAAGCAAGAGAACATACTATCAGCACCTCCAACAGTAGAGTTACTGTGATACTTTTGGAGCTACATTTGTTTGGTCTTTCTGAAACAGCTCTTCTGGCCATGAGTTCTACCAATTTTTCAAAATTATCTTTGCTACTAAACCTTACTTTGAGCCTTTCTTGTTTCTTTTTCCTAAATAACATTTCAGAAAATAGAGGAATGGCACAGAGTAAGGAGGTAGGATGCTCTTGCTATGTTTCCAAATTTCAAACACCAAAGCAATTCTCATTTGTCCTTTCAAAGGTCGCTTCCTCTTTTCCTGTCGTTGAGCGGGTGCTGAGACACACACACACCTTCCTTCCTTTTTTGATTTAATGTCCCTAGATTTTTCTTAATTATGTTAAATTTCTGGATTAGCTTTAAATTACTTTTGTTAGTTAAAAGCCTAATACATAATGATGAAATTTTACTTATCATTATCACACCAACTTTGTAATGATACACGCATTAGTCATATAACTGAAATTACTTCACCTTCAGGAGCCAACACAATCTAAACACAGTACTTGAGTATAACTTATTTACAGGATTAAGCAATGGGCTGTCTGTTGTGTGTGACATGCCTCCATCCCTTTGGGGAAATGCCTAAAGGACTCAAATACAATGCTACAAGGCTTCATTTCCAATCTCCCATTATGGAGGCCACAGTAGTTTTAAAATCCCATGACTGGCCATCATCTTGATAGTTAAAACCATCCTGCAAGGTCTCGACAGACTGCAAAGGAGTGCAGCGGGGTCATGCAAGTACTTACCACAACAGTATCATTACAGAAAAACCTGAAGTGACATCTATAGTTAAACAGCCATGTCATAAAGGCCATGCAGAAACCAGCAGGTTGGACACACAACTGTGATGCTAAGAAACCACTCATGTCGAGACTGCTGGAGCAGAATCAGCAAGGTTATGATATAACCCATGCCCACAGACAGCACTGCTGGTGACACTGCAAGCCAAGACTTCTCGACAAAGTCTTGTGGAGGTGCTCTCCAGGCAGCAGAAGCTGTGGCATTCATTTTTGAGTCTAGCACACATGATTTAAATGTCTTTTCAGATCATGGCAGAAAGGGACCTGCAAGTCCAGAACATACCAGAAAGAGTGGATTGCCTATGAAGATGTCTGTTCTTTTACATCTCCCACAACAGACTTGGGGCAACAACCTTCCCTTGCATTACTCCCGCAGCTGTTTATCTGTGGAAGACTGACTAAACAGCTTTGGAGGGATGAACATCACCTCCCAAGATGGATAAAACCCTTTTCTCCATAGAATTGCACAACAGGATCTGGAAGGAGTAGTTTTAAGTTATACAGTGGTTATACAATAGTTAGGACTCCAGCACCCTACAGCCCCATGCATCCACTATATATTATTTCATAAATTTTAGGTACACATTCTTAAGAGAGCTCTTTGAAGGGGAAGTACATTCAGAACACTCACTGCTTCACTGGTTGCTGTTGTTTTTATTTACAACACAGATTTATTCATGGCCAATGTAAAACTGTTCATTCATTACCTTAAATATCTCCTCTTTGCTTTTCTCTCCCTAACTGTATCGATAGAAAGCTATTACATTTTCTTCCAGACTTTATTTTGTGAGACTAAAGAAATTTATCTCACCTCACAGAGAATAAATTTTCACTTTTCATCCCAAATAGGCTTGCTCTGCACATGTTGCAATTTGAATGAATTTTTATTGCAAAAAAAAAAAAATAATCAGAATTTTATGCAATATTTGATCCTTGGTTATACCAGCATACTTCCTTCTCACTCTGAAAAAGCCAATTCTCATATCTTTTAGCAGCACATTTGCTTTTTCCACATCTGTCACAGATTTTTACGGCCCAGTCTTTCTGCCGTAAAGAGGCAGATGATAAGTTTTTTCCAGCTTAGAAGCAGAAATTTTGGCTATCAGTCACCAAATGTGTGAATTTTAACTTGGTATCATTTCATGTCTTTTCTTACTCCACCATCTCCTAATTATTTTTACATGATTTTCTACTCCTGACACAAATTAAAAGGAGTCATCAGTACAAGAGCAGAATATGCTGGCATGCCCCCACATTTTATGAGAAAATTTATTACAGAGATACTAAAAGACCAGTCCCAAAGCCGATTTATGAAAATTGCTATTTGCTCAGAGGGAAGCTGTTGCTACTTTCACAGAGCCTTGCCATGTTCATTACAATTCTTCAGTTAGGAACCGCTTTCCCTAACTGAACAGCTTATATGTGATACCATACCAAATGTTTTTGGGAAAAAAAAAAATAAGACCTACTACAAACCCCTATCACTAAGGAGTAAGATAATACTCTCTTCTTCCTCAAAAATTCAATCACCTAAATCTTAAAAAAAAAAAAAGGCAAAAAAAAAAAACCAACCCATGGTAAATCATTATGTCAGTATGTAACTGAAGTTTAAAAATTATTGTCTCAAAACCTGCTCTACCGCCTAGAAGTATAATTGTCTGCATCACTGTTTTTCTCATTCTGAAAAAAGTGATACATGACAAAATGCCATGTACTGCCAAATAAAAAACAGATTATATTTTTCCTAGAGAAACAATGAAAATCAAAGGGTGAAAAGGTGAAAGCTTTTTTTGTTGTTGCTGTTGAATACATTTTCCTGACTTAGTGAAGTCTTACAAAACCATCTGCAAGACAAACAATACCCCCCTATTAGAATACAGATTGAGCCTGGACTGATACTCAGTTTAGAATACTTTTGATTTGTATTATCCTTATGGGGTGAAGAGGGTAGGGAACTTCTTCGCTAAAGCTGTTTGATAAAGTTGAATCTTTTTGAGTATCTATGTTTAGAAGGTCTCCTCTTCCAACAAAGTGCTTTGTATAATTTGCTTCAACATCTCTGGGCCTGCCAAGCTCCTTCTTTACTCACATTTCACTAGACCTATAATTAAAACCTCTTCAAAAATACATCACTTCAGGTGCCCTCATGAAGAATCCTGAGGAAGTTGGTAATAGTTTGCTAAAGGAGAGCAACAAAGTTGTTTCACTATTTACAACTGTTTCTTGCAAGATTCATTTGCTTCAGCAGATGGAGGACTGCAGTAAAAGACAGAGATTCAGAGCTGAAGGGGTCATAAAACTCTCAAGAGCAGGAAATTACATAGGTATATCTGCCAATGCAGTCTATGAAAAGTCATTAGGCAGTCCCAGTCTCTTCAGTTCCGGCTTCCCCAAACAAGAGAATAGTATTTTAAAAGCAGTAAACTCAAATAAACTTGTTTAATTTAGGCTTATTCTTGCTGTTTGCTTTTATAAGCTATGCATATAACTTATGGCAAACATAAAAAGTATACACCTGCTACAAAGAAAGCAATTAGATGTATAAGCAAGTGAGGGATTTTCTCCCTTGAAACTTGATCCTGCAGCCCATGGAGTGAGTGTGTTGAAGCAGTAAATACCTACAACAGTATTGATACCACATGACTTGGCTTTTGTTTCAACAAGAGTTTTAGCTCCCAAATCTAATAAACTTCGAAAGCCTTGCGGTTTTATGCCACAGCCATAAGACTCAGGGAGAAGTAGTCACCTGCTTCCCAAGAGCCATGTCACACGTCAGTTGACTGGATCACACTGTGGACCCTTTTTCCTCCAGAGCTCCCTGACCCTCACATGCCTTTTCCCTCTTGGGCTCCAGCCGCTGTAAGCAGCTGGACCAGGGCAGCTCCATCAGGAACAGCTATAAAACTTTACAGGCAAATTGTTACTGGAGCCACTGGGATTTTTGCTAGAGTAAGAAAAGCAAACTTAGACTAACATCTGTCAGTATGCAATGATCATCAACAGAAAAAATTGCTTCTACAAGGACTAGCAAGAAAAAGGTGATCAGAAGAACCTTGATATACTCATGTAGTCACTATCTGCATGCACTATGATGTACTCTAAGAAATAGTATGACGTATTAACAGAAGTGAAAAGTAAAATTAAACTTCAAGAAAAGATGATTATTAGATGCTCTTCGTAATCTTCTATTGACTTATCACTTTTAATTTGTACTGAGTACAAAAAAAGAATACCAAATACTGAAAACAGTAATTAAGCTAGGATAAAGAGGGGTTTGCTTTTCTGAATACACCACATTGTATCAATAAATGGAGTGGAACAGACTCCTAGAACAGTAAAAGGAATAGTACTTTTGGGAAGTAAATACACCAAGCATTTGAAATAGCATTCTTCTTAAAGAGACTGTGAAAACGAGTGTATAAATAGGCAAATAAAAAACGAAGACAAAGAAAATTTACTGTATAACTGATGTGGGGCCTTGTATTTAAATATGTATATGCATACACACAAGCATATATACATATACTTAACACACCCCTTCTATCTGTACATTTATACAAGAAGTTACACACTGATGACAAAATGACTTATAATTGGGTCCCAGTCAAAATGGGTTCATAAATATTAGCAACACATAAATCCACAATGTCCCACAGTTCCTTCTAAATACTAACTTATTTTACATCCTTCTGGCACAGTTGTAATATTTTACTTTTCCTTATATAATATTTAGCAGCAGCAAACAAAGACAACAAAGATCGTAAGACCTGGCAGCCTTTTGTACATACAGCTCAGTGCTTTCCAGAGCAACAGCTTCCTCCGGGTCAGTGAGAGCTGCAGAGCTGAGTTCTTCAGGAATCAATGGCAAATGTTCTAGAAACACATATTCAAATGCCCTGAGAGTGCTTGGGACTACTGATCAGAAGTCATCCTGTCCAAAGACTGACTACTATCCTTTCTATTTATCTTGATTTCAAGGACTACATGGCTGGAATTCAATTTGCCCCCAAGTGAAAGACTTACGAAGCTGCAAAACCTCAACATTATTTGGTATTATTTAAAGTGAGTAGAAAATAAACTTGCCCAAACTAAATGCAAAATGTAACCTTATATACCACGTTACCTGGAAATACTTAAGGAGACTGGGGCATTTAGCTCCTACTGATGTCACTGCTAAATCCCCAAGATGAAGCACTTAGGGAACTCCACAATAACAGTCACAGAACTGCATGGTATAACTGTAAGTTAGTTTTATCTTATTAACTAAATTCTCACATTTTCAGTTTTAGCGAGAGGCTTCCAAATGTATTCTGGTCATTGTAAAGCCAGACATTCCAAGCCTAATGGAGTACATGTTTCATGGAAGTTATTAAGCAAAGGATTAGAAAACTTTTAATATATTTTCCCTATAAATCTGCTCTAAATATTCTGACAATTGTATATCTTTGGGAATTGAAGCAATAATTTTACTTGATGACAATAAAATCTCCAAACCAGCTAATTGCTCTTTAGAGAAAAGATAAACATCCAGCTGATGCATATAATTTACAGCAGACCTTAAAATGAATCATACAGGTCTTTAATTTTATATTGCAAAAAGCCTATAAATTAGATTAAATATTCAGTTGCATATATTGCACATTTGGCTGCCTTTTCTTCGTCAGCACTTCTTTGGGAACAACTCTTTAACTTGGCACATATTTTTCAAGGTAAAGGGAGCAGATGAATGATTTATATATTTATTTCTAGGCTATACACTATACAACAACCTTCAGATCAAAGAAATAATCAAAAAAGTTGTCGCGCTGGGCACCACATCCTAAAGAATATGTGGTTCTTCTGGCACCAGATGTTAAATTTTAGACTACCTGTTCCTCTGGTAGGTCCCCAAGCCAAGCTCAGTCACACTATCAAAACAATTTTCTTGCCACCTGTGAATATGGAGTGTAATTCAGTGGAAGTCCGGATATATTTCAAGATAGAAGAAATGTTAGGGAGTGACACACTTTTTCTGTTGTCCTTGCACACTGACGCAGACAAACTCATGCTCTTACTGAAATGCATCTGAAAGGAGCATTTGGAAAAAATGTGTTATTAATAACTATCCTTGTGCTATGGCATTTCTTCAGATTTGTACTCTTCTAAGGAGATTTCTAGGGCCTTCGTTATCTCCCTCATGTAGATGCAAGAGATGCTGAATGTAAGCTTAGACCCTCCTAGGCCCCCACTTCCCTGACAAGCCTTTTCTCCAGGACAGTGCAGAGATCTGCCTGCTCTTTTGGCTTCACATAACTTCCACTTCTACTTCTTGCTCATTGCATTGAAGGAAAAATTAGAAAGTAAAATGATTAAAAAAAAAGACAACAGAATTGCAGGGAGGCTTTTTAAAATCTAAAATAGCAAATAACGCAATCATTACTAAATTAGGAACTTTACATCTTAAGCCTGTGGTTCCCTCACTATGAAATATACAGTTTCTGCTCTGAAGGTTGACTAGAACTGTGAAAACTTTGACTAGAACTGTGACATTTTTCTCATGTACCTACACCAAATTTGCTTTGTATGATCTTGGCAAGTCATCCAATACTACAGTGCTCCATTGGTAAAATGAAAATAAATAATAGCAGTTATTAGACATGGCAGTTTTGCGGCTAAATCCATCAGTCTTTACAAAGTATTTTAATGTATGGTGATGATGAAACCTATAGAAAAGCTTGTAAACATTTATTTCAGAATTCAGAGCCATCCATTCCAAATCCACAAATGCCAAGTAAAATATATTACAGTATAAATATCAAGAGGGATGGGAGGAAGAAAAAGCACATGACATTTTTTTAAATCACAAAATGCACATAGGATTCTTTAGTGTGCTTGTAGAATGATGCCTATTATTCTTCAGATGCCATTTGGCTGGATAAATACGAACAGCAGGAATAGCTATTGTTCAATGAACTTTCTACTAATACCTTCTCAGGTGGGTATCGAAATCCCTAAGTGAGTTAAGACCAGAGATGCCTTTTTACTGATAAAAAGAGCAACTTGAGGGGGATGGGCATCCCTGAACCAGAAATATGTTTTAGGATTCCTGGGATAGATGAAGACTGAAGCAATTTGCCTTGGCAAACAAAGATAAATGATCTACCATGTCAGTTAACAAGTTAAGGAAATACAGTCCACAACTGCAGAGGGATGTGCAGTGAGAGCAGAACACATTTATGTTCGGCATCTCATTTATAATGAAGCCATTATATGGGGTTATACCTTAGTGCTTAGTGCTGTGATTTGCAGTGCCACAATGATGGCCAGAGGATACTCTGTCAAGCTACAGGTTAAACCACTATTGCCACATACAGCTGTAAATATACAGAAAATTACCACAGCACCAAATGAACTCAGCTTGTACTTACCATTATCATCATTTTTTTTTTTTTTTTACTTCCTTCCCCCTCAGAAAAGCATGTTTATAGAAGTGCATAAGCAATTAGATCTCTGAAGTGCTACAAGACCAGAAAGGTCCCAGTCTACCTTCCTGGTCTGACCGCCCCCATCCTGCAATGGCTTGCTAAAAGCAGGTGCTCAGGAGCAAAAAAGGAAGCACTGCTCCTGAATGCCTAGAAGCATAGTCCAGCACAGACCTGGACAGAAAGTCTTTTCATTCCTCAGATATTTTTTACAAGGCAGCCATTGACAAGAGCAGTCACCTGGCAGGGAGATACAGGTTGCGAACCTTTCTTTTCCAGTTTACCTCTGCTATATATTTAAGAAGTTCCTGACATTCCTTAAAATGTGGAATAGACAGTACCTCTTTTCTGTGATTTTCAGGAGTACAGAATCAGATAAAGTTTTGGGGTTTTGCTTTTGGGGATTTTTAAAATAATTTTTACTTTTTTTAAAGACTGAAAAGAAGCTGAATTATAATAGAAAATGAAGTATTTTCCCCTAAAAAGACACTGCTTCCCTACCGAGCTTCTGAATACATCTTTTCCTATTTCCGCTCTCTGGCTTCCTATAGATTTAAATAAAAGGAGCAGAATATTTGTCCTCAAACTAACCTGATTTTTCTAATCCATATAGATGTTTTGATCTCTTTCCTCTAGACTCCCAGGCTGAATAGCCCTGCAGAATTAATACTGCTGCTGAAATGTATAGAGTGAACTGAATCAGGGCTTTTATTCCTGCCCAGCAAATGTTCTGATAGCTCTCACAGTCAACCCGTGGATTCTGCTCTGCTTGCTCCTATTTTTCCCATTTCAAGAGCCTCAAGCAGTCCAGAAGCCAATGTACTTCCTTTACATTACAATTAAGTAAATCATATTATCATAAATTATAAGTAGGTAATACAAATATAAACATCAGCAATGAAACAATACCCAGAACCTTCCAGACTCCAAATCCCAAATACCTTTAAGGAGTATAATAAAAATGTTGGGAAATGTACTACATTTTCCGTACCAAGTTAAAAATCACTCCTATTCATTCTCTTCCTAGGGGTGTACAAGCCATGCTTACTGCCCATGGGAAAGTGGTCTCTGGCTGCACTGTGACCAAAGATCCCATACTGCAATATTTCACATACACTGAGGGTTGCTGAGCACAGTACAGAATTAGAGGGAAGGCTTTGTGGGCTAAAGACTTTTTTCAAATTGACCCAAACTGCTCTTACAGGAGTAAACTGTGCTGTGTTGAAGTATGCAAGGGCAGAATTTAACCTTTTCTTGTAAATTAAATTTTAGATAGAAAAGGCCGTGTAAACATTGCAGTAACACCTACCAATGTGTTCTAACACAAGTCAGTTGGGTGAAGACTTTACATATGCACTTGTCTTCAAGTACACACTTCAGTTGCAATTTAAGTGCTGTGCCAAATTGAGACTTGCAAGGACAGCAACTATTCTTCTTTTTGGAATGAATTTATATCTCTCCTCTCTTTAATTTCTACTTTATGGAAAACCTCAAAATGGATTTGAATTATACCTAAAAGTTGAAAAAACTTTCCCTAGAGAGCTAAACAATAGATTATTGGGAAAAGAGGGCCAACTGGCTGGCTCTACAACTGTACCAGCAGGAGTCTCAAAGACTTCAAAATAATTAGAGAGACGAACCTAAAACTGCACTGGATTTATGATTATCAATAAAACATGATCGTGTGGGTGCAAGACATAACCAAACGCTGGACAATCTCCCTGGCCACAGAGTTTTAAAATTTCAGTAAGAATGCTGTCTTGGTATGCACCCCTGCCAAGCTGTGACATATAACAGCTTAGGATAAAATAATGAATTTAAATACAGGCATTAACTACAGCAAACTTCTGCAGAAAAAGCTAGACATAACTTCCTCTCCTGAAGGCCTCACCTTTAAATTACTATGTATTCCTGCCTGGATAAAAACACCGTATGTGATTCACAAACATCTCTGGGTCATCCCTTGAAGCTAACAGCAATTCTGTTTGTGTAAAGAGTAGAACAATAAACCATAAATTTGCATTCAAGAAGTAGCATGTGGTAAGTGTTTATGCTTAAATTTTACGTGAGCTGTGTGTGCTTATTGCTTCTCAAGCTCAGGCCACATTTCAGCCCCTTGGAGACAGATCATAAAATCTAAGTGAATATTTAGCTTGTGCATCTCCTAAATCTGTCTTGCACGTCATAAGGAACAAATAAATAAATAAATAAATAAGAAAAATCTCAATGCCCACTTCTTAAAGGGGAATGCAACATGCATGTGTCAGAGGATAACT
Organism: Psilopsiagon aurifrons; assembly: GCA_025447955.1. Lineage (NCBI taxonomy): Eukaryota > Metazoa > Chordata > Aves > Psittaciformes > Psittacidae > Psilopsiagon > Psilopsiagon aurifrons. The sequence continues at coordinate 14,082 of JAOEHY010013555.1, read as the reverse complement.
CATTCTCTCTAGTCCTCTGCTGTTGTCCACTACAACAACATAGGAAGGTGGTAGTCAGTCTTTCCTGCAAGCTGAAAGATCCTTCTCTGCAGAAATGCCTTCAGGATCTGCAACAATGCTGCAAAATTCATTGCTGCTGTTGCAAACAGCCTGGGACTTCTGGACCAACCACATTTCAAAGCCCAAGATCAGAAAAAAATCTTAAACATCTACATCTTTTTCAGCCCACACATCTGTAGAACACAACCTGTATATATTACTACTGTTAAGCAAACATTTAAGCACAGTCCTAAATAACAGTTTTCTGTAACTTGAGCCTAAGGATGCAACCCCAAATATTCCAAAGCATAAAGTCTGGTTTTGTTTTTTCTGTTGGTTTTGTTGTTGTCGTTTTGTTTGTTTCCCTCCAATTATTATTCCAATTAGTCTAGAAAAGATAATTTAGACTCCTTTTAAATTAGGTGGGGGGGATGGATGACGCACATACTTTGCAAGCTAAGAATAACAGGGTTTTAAATCCAGCTTTTTAAAGTTATCACTATTTCTGCAGAACGAACGAAAATCACCATTGATGATAAAACAGCAGATGTTGAAAAGCACTGATTGTATTAGGAGATCTATCAGTTCTGTTTTCAGCCAGATACTTACTCTGCAGGAAACTTCAGCATGATTTATAGCGTCAGAGGCACAGCATTTTATGTGGACTCTGTATAAATGTGTTATACATGTGCTTTACAGCATTTGTCAATAATCCTTTTTCTTAAAAATTCAAGAAGTCACACTCCCAGTAAAGGCTGCTATCATGTTTGTGCAGTAAATTAATAATCTGCATCTTGTAATGCTCATTTTCTGAGGAAGATACACTTCTAAACAGTCAAAGAATTCAAGTCAGGAGTACTAGAATCTGATTGCTTTGGAAATCTTTCTTCTGACTACTAATTACTGAATCTGGATCATCATTCTTAAAGTTGAATTGCAGGAAAAATAATTTTACAGTTTGTGAAACATCATCATTCTTTTCTCTCCAAGAATTCAATAGCAAAACCAAAAAGATTTGGACATTATCCTTCCAATTGTCAAAGTGCCAACCAGCAGAAATCTGACCCAATATTTGTCTATCCTTCAGACATACTTGTGTTTAGAAAATAAACTTATTAGACTATAAAATGTTGCAGTTTGGGATCGGCTGTATAAACAGCTGAGACACATCCCTCTCCTGCTGCAAGCCTAAGTGAGGAGAGGAACTTCAGAAATGACAAAATCTACAGCAGCCCCAAATTAAGCCTTTTTCTACATTAATTTCTACACTAATCAGAGCCCTTAGCCAACTCTAAACATGTGGGGTTTTTTTCCCAACAGACACAGGTTATTTGATCAGAAGTCTGACTGGGATTCAAAAGATTAGATTAGGGAATTCAGGGATGAGAATGCAGAGAGAAATTACAGCCCTGCCTTTGGTGAAGCAAGGGGAAACTGAAAAGATAACTGGGCTATTGCATAAAAAAACAACTCGTACAGTTTGAGACACATTACATTTTTAACTTTGGCAAGGTAATCACTTTTTCAAAACCACCTTCCTATTTGGAAAATTAGGATATTACCTTATGTCTGTAAGGTCTTCCAAGAAAAATACTACTAACGAATACACAGTGCATAGCTATAATGATTACAGGAATAACTGAGAAAGCTGTAAGACAAGTATGGCCTGCAAACAGCAACAGAGAAGTAGAGTATAAGAACTAACTACTGACAAGTCATGGGAAACAAAAGGCTGGGGTTGAATCTTAGACAACAGTTAAACGAAGCTAGGAACACAAGCTGGGTTCAATCTTGACACACAGTTGTGACACACTGTCAAAGATTACAGAATCATAGAATGTCAGGTTGGAAGGGTCCCCAAAGATCATCCAGTCCAACCTTTCAAGGCAAAGCACGACCTAGACTAGACATCCCAGCACCTTTTCCGGCTGAATCTTGATAGTGTCCAGTGTTAGGGAATCCATCACTTCCATGGGGAGATTATTCCAATATGAAAAATTTTCCTCTTGTGTCCAAGATGAAAATTAGTCTAAAGAGTTGAAATTCACATCCAGGAGGAAAAAAAAGAAAAAAAGAAATAAAAACAAACAAAACCAAAGACTCAAACAAACAAAACAACACACACACACACACACACACACACACACACACACACACACACACACAAAATCAAACAAACCCCACAAGTACTAAGTTTGACCCGTGGTATAGCAGAACTGCCAATCCTCAGGCAGATCAACTGAGGCAGATTATAAACCTGCCTCCTTTTAAACACTGGACCACTTTGCAGGATGCATACATGGCTAGCTGGAGCAGCTGACAAAAGATAATGGTAGTTCCTTTTCTCAATTCAAAACTGTTTGCCCTAGGAAGAGCCATTTTGCGGGTCATTCATACTATTCTAGAAAATGGTTCAGAATTGAAACAAAACCAATATTATCAACTCTGTAATAAATATAATCATGCATAAGACAAAACAGAGGATGAAAAAGCAAAGTATATTAGGCAAAAAAACCCACCCAAAATACCAACAACAGAACAAAAAAAAAAAGAACAACCAAAAAACCTGAGAAAAACAGGCTAAGCAAAACCAGAAAGATAAGCTTTCAAACAAATCAAACTAAAATTCAACTTCTTTGCTATTGTAGAAATCTAAACTGTTGGCAAATGCCCTCATTATCTTCTGTGACACATTATACTTGGGGATGCTGCTATTTTACCAGGTGCTTGAAGTGTTATAGAGAAGAGCATTACTGATGGCCTGCAGTGCATGGGAGCATGTGGAACGGATATCCATGACACAACTGCTTCTCATCCAAGGTAAAGACTTGACAACCTAAGTAGTCCTTTCTAGCTACGTGGGTTCTAGGAAAGAAATTTTTAGAACAACTAACCACTATTATTAATATTTTGTTACTTGTGAATTGGAAAGACGAAAATGCCTCCGATAGCTTGCAGTATTAAAAGTGAAATGAGAATGTTTGAGAAGGATAAATACATGAATATTAGCAAAACTGGAAGCAATTATGGTTTTGCTTAGCTTGATGTTTAGTAGGGGAACGACCCCTTCAGTCTTCTGTGGTTGAAGGCAAACATGAAAAGCTGTGTAATTCCACAGTGCACAATTACATATTTCAATTATGAAGTCTTGCATAATTTGCATTAAAACCTGAAAAGTGCTGCATTACATACACTTTATTCATTAAAACTATTGTGGTTTTTTTTTTTTTAAATAACAGATGTAATAAAAAGTAATTGAAAACCAGAACTGATGATAATCTATAATGGTGATTCACCTTATCAAGTGAAGAAGATTCACCCTAACAAAGTTTTCTTTGTTTTGAGACTACAACTTTGTGTGTGTATGAGTGTGTGTGTGTGTGTGTGTGTGTATAAGAAATGTGTATATATATATTTAAATAGGAACCAGTAATAGACTGTGTTGACACTGAGGTCAGGTTTCCGCAATATACCAAATGCTATGCTTCTGGTCCATAAATGCCTTTACTGAAAATAAACCATAAATCTATTATCTTTATAGCAGCTGCAGTCTGAGAAACGTGCTTTCTTTTAATTTAGTCACCTCATGAATATCATATTAATCAAGAAGGAACCTGAATGAGAAAGATGCTAGGAAGCAGAAAAAAAACCCTAACTGGATGATCAAGACTACTGTCATCAGCCATTCTCCCTTTCCTGTAATCAACAAAAGTAAGGTTGCTTTTCCACAAGATCATCTGTTCTTTTAACGCTTACAGTATACAGCCAAATTCTCAACAATTGCAAGTCTCAATTAGAGATGACTAGAAAAGGAAGTTGCCAACCTAAGTCAAAATTTGCATCTTGCTCAGATTAAGAGCAAATAGTCAATGTTTGCTGTAGGATACGAAATTAAAATTAATTATATATATACACACACCAACTCCAAAACAAAGTGCTTTTCAATTATGCTTATATATCCTAATACAATAATTTTATTCTAAAATATTTGAAATGAGACATTTTATCACCATTAAAATAAGGAACTCCAAATTATTTGTATTGACACTTCCCAGTAGAAATACTTCGCAAGAGCATGTCAACTTTGACATAATTTTCCAGTTTCAACTGGTTGTTTCTTTGAACATTTTTTGTAAGCCTATCTAATACCTGGTAGTATTAAACAGAAGTCAGATATTCACCAGGGACTGTAGTGGCAGGACAAGGAGTAATGGGTTTAAGCTTAAACAGGGAAGTTCAGGTTAGATATAAGGGAGAAGTTCTTTACTGTAAGGTGAGGCACTGGAACAGGTTGCCCAAAGAGATGGTAAATGCTCCATCCCTGGCAGTGTTCAAGGCCAGTCTGGACAAAGCCTTGGGATTCAAGGCCTAATGCAGAGCATCCCTGCCCATGGCAGGGGTTTGGAAGTAAATGATCTTAAGGTCCTTTCCAATCCAAACCACTCTGTGATTCTACAACTCTATGATCCCGCTTTTCCAGAGTTTTTATGTTGTTTTAAGAGGATTTATAATGCTCATAAGTTTAGAAATACTACATTTGTTCCCCTGACAATTAAATTTTCCCCTCCTCTGCCTCTTCCAAAACATAGTATTTTCTCTCTCCCTCTACTTTTTAAATCTCACTTGACTAACAAAAGCAGGTCTGCTCCATCTGACCGAGACTGTGGCCACATGAACTACTGAAACAGTGTAAGCGAGAAGGAAGCAACCTCTAAAAGCAGGCAGTAAGGGCAATGAGGAAATGAAGGCTGAAAGAAAAGAGCCTTGGAACTCTGAAACCTGTCCTGCCACAAAAGGATTCCTAACAGAGGGCCTTGGGTTGATATCCTGGAGTGACTTAAGTCGAATTGCAAATACATATTGTCTGGCTTGCAAATTCAAAAGGAGAGTCACAAACACCCACACAGGAAACCAGAAACATGCAACTGGAGAGTATTAGGGAGCAACTGTAGCAATAGAGACTGGTGCTGGCTCCCAATTCTCTGTGGAGACCAAGACAGCATTTTTCAGTGGATTTTTAGTTCAACTGGTGACTCATAAAAGAAGAATCTGCATAGTGATGAACTCCCCTCTCTTTAACACTTCACCCTTCAGAAATTGCTGAAGGTACAAAGGGTGATACTTGCCATTTACAATCAGCCTAGTAACTCTTGTGAAAAGCCGCAATTATTCAGCCCAGATACAACATCACCATTCAATATTTGCAAAATTTACCTTATGACCAGAGCAAAAAAAAAAACAACCAAACAAAACAAACAAAAAAACACAAAAACAAAAAACCCAAAACATACGCTTGAACATACGCTTGAACAGATGCAAAAATTAAATGCAACTCAAAGTGCATATAATGGAAAAAACACTGCACCTCGTGCTGCTACTAAATGCAGCTGAAGCTTTCAACAGAATTTGCCCTAACTATAGCAGCTAAGGAAAGCTGCATTGGAAATTTTTACATCCCTGCAACATAAGCAACACCTTGACACAGTTTGACTACATGTATAAAGAAAAAGACTGGAGTTCCTAGCATGAACTGTGGAACAACATACATTTGAAACACTACCAGAGGCAGGTTAAATGAAAGTTTTATATATTCCATTCGTGGAATTCTCCCTACTCAAGGCCAGGATTTTTCACACAACAAAATTTGATAAGTGGTGCCTGCCCAAAGTCCAAAAAAGTCACTATGAGAACAACTTGAAAGAAAAAAAAAAAAAACCACCACCAAATTATCTGTTATAATTGAAACCTAGATAATGTTCACATTAAAAGTTCTAAACCAAGTAAGAACCAAATCTTATTTTAGAAGCCTTATTTCATGACATAAAAACTCTAAAGCAGCATTTTAAATGTCTTTACCTTGCCTGCAGCCACAGAAAGTGTATACTAAAATCACATTAAAGCCACATATATCATTGACAAATGAAGCACAGAGGCCTCAGCCCAAGAGAGCACTTGAATTCATGCTTGTATTTTATCTAGCTATGGAGTTCAAGGTGAACCCTTGTGTACTTGAAGCTACTCACACAGAATGATTCAAAATATCGGGGTAAGACCTTGAAAGGTCACACTGACCAGCATTTGCTCCAAGACAAGAACAGCAGCTGCCTTTCCAGACAGAGTGACATTCTGGATACATGTTTATCTAACCTGCTTCAGCGATGAAGACTACTCATTGATACTCTACTACCCTCACCTTCACATTTAGAAGACTGTTGCTGCAACTTAAGTCATTACTTGTTGCTGAGGACAAGTCAATTCCTTCTTTGTGGAAGCCTTTTACACACTTGAAGATCCTCACCATGTAATCTCTGAATTTTATTCTCTCTAGCAGTATTCTTTCATTTGTGTGCTGTTTGTTTGTTTTCTTCATGTGATACTCCTCAATTAGTTTACATATTTCTTAAAGTGAAAGAGAATATTCCTGCTGGGATCTTACCATTGTTGAGTACAGCAGATGCATCGTTCTTGTGATGTCTTGACTTGTATCTCTCTTCATACTAATCTTTACATTTCTCTTGATGTACCATTCCATCAAGCTGTTTGCTACTTTTGAAACTGAGTGTCCAACTCGAGTGTCAACCCTGGATCTGGCCTAAGAACCTGATCCATTTGCCCATTTTAGAAGAGAAAAAGGTTGGGCCAAATCCAACTTGAAAACACACTCACTACATGCTGCCTTTCGGTCTAGGGAGCTGAAAATACAAGCTCTTACACAAGCTCTTTCAAACTGAGAATTTACAAGGACACTTAACACAACTGATTGCTCAATGTTTGACAGCAAGGAGTGCTAACTGAGGCTATGTTTATGAGTTGGATGAGGCAAAAGAAAAGAGGAGGAAGCAGAGGAAGTGTTCCATGATGAGGCATAGCACCCATCACTCACAAACATTACCTCAGGGCAATGTGTTATGCTCATTTGTCAGAAGCCACAAACAAAAACAAAACTCATGTGCACTTAGCATGGCTTCTCTACATACTTCTCCATGGAAAGTAATCTCCTGGGTCGTTTCAATTCCCCCTGTGATTATGCAATTCTCCAGTTTAGTAAATATGACATCTGCCAACTGCACCACATTAACACTCCCAGCTCAGCCCTCATCAAACCTAATAGTTGGATATAATTTCACACTGCTGGCAAGACTGCAACATTTCCTTGTACTGGATGAGAAATGTTCCTGTCAAATTACCTTTTGTTCACTCTGTAGAGAGCCCCCAGCACACACTTACCTTAACTACTACCTTCTTATATTGCATTGGCATTCACTTTCCTTAGGAAGCATGAAGCACACGGGGAATATATCAGTTACCTCAGCTGTGTTCTCAGATTGAGACTGTGGTCTCGGTAAGTTTTGAACCTGCAACTGCTACAGAGCTTTGTTTTTGCCAGCACTTTAAAGGCAAAGCTGCTCAATACTACAGGCAGTCCAATGATGCCACAGTGACTTTTACCAAAACCAGAGTCACATGATGCTTTGTGGAGAAAACCAGGAGGATTCAACTGAGCATGTTTCTTGTGCAATAGCTATCGTTACTGCAATTCCAAGCAAAGCAACTTTCTGGGCACTGCTGCAAAACAGTCCTGCAGGAAACACAAGCTTCAGGTCCAAACCTCCATCTCCTGAGGTCTGTGCAGACACAGGAACCTGCAGCACTGCTCCACTAAAAATGTTCCAAGAAGTCCTTAATGAAAATGCTAACTCACCATAGTTCTGCAACTGTTTTCCTCAGTGGATATCTCTCATCACTTGGCATTATGAATTTCCTCATCTAGCTCCTTCATGTGCTCAGGAGACTCTTCCTCAAAAGGACACAAACCTCTTGAACTACAAAATTTATTTAGAGGAATTTGGTATTCAGCAAGGCAGTAGATGTTGTCCAAGTATTTTGTTCTAAATGGCCTGTATGCATTGCTAACAAATTGTTGTCCAGAGCAAAAACGCTTTGCAAACTGTAAAGACCTTTCCTCATTTTCTACATTTGTTGACAGTGTAGAGAACTAGCTTCCCTCATATTTATCATCAACTCCAAGTGTCAAACAAAACCTAGCATCCAAGTCAAGTGTTTGCTGGGTTTTAAGGCATTGCTGCATGAGGATGTAAACTCTCAAGAGGGATATATACAAACAAAAACACTCTTACCCAAGGGATTTTAAAACCTTTGGTTAACTATGAGTGTTGATCATACTCTAAATTTGTGGACATAACTTTCTATGACACTGAATTATCTAAGTCAACTTCATTATAGTCAATTTACCCACTATTTATTGGCAGTATCTCAAACCACCCTTTCAGGGAAAATGACAATGACAAAACCCCACAAACGATAAAAGGAAGAACCAGGATGGATGAAACTTAAAAGAAGTATGACTTTAGAAGGAATTCCTAATGAATATGTATGATATATATAAATAGGATTTACTCTCAAATGTCACTAGGATTCTCAAGCCTACTTCTCTCTATTTTGCATATATCATGTACAGGAAAAAAAAAATGTAATTTTGAATGCCAAGGATAAAAATTAACTTTCATACATGTTGTCTAATATTGTGTTTCTTTAGATACTTCTAAAATAACAGCTAAAGGTCCTACTGTGTAATGGCAAAAGTTTGGGTTTGGTTGTGGGGCTTTTTTTTTTTTTTTTTTTTTATTTAAACAGAGTAAAGGTCAGGCAAAACAAAAAATGTGACTATTTCAGCAGTAGATAAATGCTAGATAAACATTCCTTAATAGTAGTTTATCCCACAAAAAAAATTCTACCCCTCTCTGAATGCTGATGCCTGGAGAGAGCAGCAGTCCAGTGAATAGAAATTATACCAGGATTCTGGAATATGCTTTGACAGAAGAAATAACGGCCTCCTAATTCTGACTGATGGTGTTTGCAAAAGAATGTAAGACTTCCAAGGCTTCTTTTGGAAACACTTCAACAGCAAGCCCTCACTTAAAACAACTGGGAGCCTTAATTGTGTGAGCTTTCAGAAGACCATGTGCTTCAGTTCAATCAAATCACGTCATACATGGGTAAGGGTCAAACACTCATACACACAAACTTTATGGTTTAAGATCCTTCAACCTCCATTTACAGCATTTTTAGCAGCAGCACGGACACCGAGAGCGGCTCGGCGGAGGGCGGGAGGCGCCCTCCCGGGAAGAGCCGCCGGCGCGGGGACGCGGGGCCCTCAGCCGGGAACAGCAGCGCCGCCGCCGCCGCCCGGCTCGCACCTCGGGCACCCAAATGTGGGGTTTACCAACACCCATGGGCAGCCAGGCAGGCTCCCGCAAGCCTCGGACGTGATCTGGCTGCAACTGATCCCACATGGCTGCACCCGGCAGCACAATTGTGAGAAGCTGGCAAAAAACTGCATTTGGTTTTTCCTATCTCTGCTGGAATCAGGGCATCTCCCTCTGGTAGCATCCTCGGAAATCCTCTCCTGGCTCCAGCTCTGCCCGGGCATACTAAACGTTTCCATTTCCTGATACTATTACTTCATTCAGTTTCAATTAGGAGTTTTGTAACTGAGTATTCGAAGAATATGTCAGAACAGCCACCCTTTTAAGAGTCGGCAGCAACTTCAAAGATTTATTTTTTCACTTTAATTCTTCAAAGGTTCTATCTGAGCCGATCAAAAGGTATGCAGTAATGTTAAATACAGTAAAACTTTGAAACAGCACTTTCAATCTTGACTCACAGGACCCGAAGCTGAATTTACATAATTATCCTCTTCTTACTGATCACAGTTCCTCACTGCATTCATTCCAAAGAACAGGATTTAAAAAAAAAAAAAAAAAAAAAAAAAAAAAAAAAAAAAAAAAAGGAATTAGGAAAATCTGTGAAATACAACTCTGATTATGTTAATGACATTTAATTATTGCTGTCATAATACAGACTTTCGAACCAAGAGGGAAGGAAAGTTACAAGCAGCTAGCTGTCAAAACTTGACATCAGATTGTCCATCTTACTACTTGAAGAATTATTTGGTATATTTCCTTCAGAATGCATTAAATATAAAAATAATATTTGCCTTCTTATAAACTCCTTGATACTTCACATCGCACTCAGGGAGGAACAAGACATTAATAAATGATTCACAGATAATCAAGCTGTTGGTCTATCTTCTGTTTAGCACCTCCTGGTGCAGACACTGACGACTACTACAACTTCATAGCCTAAATCAGTGGTGTGCAGAGATTATTTGCCCACTGTCAAATCACATTTAATTTAGTCAGCACTAACAATCTTTTCTGAGTACAATGGCTGAAAGATTAATAAGCATTGTGAGCTCAGTCCATGGCCATACAACGAAGTAAATTTCATTTTCTAATCTCACCACCATGCCTTATTTTTCCTTATAACTAGCAAGCACTAACATTTCTTACCTACAGCCCTGAAAGCAGCAACATGAAGCAGTACATGAAAAGTCTCCTCCTGTTTTTTTTCCCTTTGGCCCCAAGTGACATGTGAGCCCCAGCAACCTGCTGAGCTACCTTGTCATTTAGCAATTCCCAAACTCAGCAGTAGGCCCCTACCCAGGAAAATCTCAGCTCTGTCTGACACATCATCTCACTGGACATTTAAAAAAACTCCCCAGTCTCTCTTGTTCGGGTCAGTTACGCTGTGACCACAAGACTTTTCACAATTGTATCCAACCTTTTACAAAGGAAGAAGGGGGCATTCTTTTGCACCAGGAAAGCCAGCGGACTTGTTTCATCTGACAGTAATCTGGATGGTATTTCGCATATAAAAGCACCGGTTTTGAAAGATTCTATAAGCTAGAAGCTGCTGCAGCAGCAAGGTCTCCTGACTCACAAAACCCACGACTTTCCTCACTCGTTCCTTAAATACTCATCCACGAACTAGCTAAGCTTTCCTTTAGCAGCTTTCCCCTTCACAGCACAAGAATCCGAGATACAGAAGTATTAAGTGATCAAAAGGGAACCCCACGTTGTGGGAAACAGTGGCCCGAGAGAAAGAACTACAGGTGCCGGGTGCAGTGCACTAATAACAGGTGTCTCCGACAGGATCCTCATACTATCACAAACTCAGTCCACAGAGCGAGCCTCTCACTCTCAACGAACAGGTATTACGCCCCGTGGGGCTTCTGCCATTCTCTTTCTCCTTCTTTCCACGCCTGGTTTCCAGGGAAGACTGCAAGCGACTGACTTCCGCGGGGGAGGAGAGTGCCCGCTAGCTCTCCCAAGCAGGATCTGCAGGGAAACTTTGCCTCCCCTTCCACGGCTCGGTGCTGGGAGCGCAGCGGGGCCCCGCCGCGGGCGGGCGGGGGGAAGCTGCCGGGGCTGCCTCGGGCTCCCAGAGGCGCCGGTGTTCCCGTCCCTCCCTTCCCGACTCCTGAGGGGAGACCCTCGCCTTCGGGAGCAGCCTCGTACGTGGCTGGAAAGGAGGTTCCGGGGACGCCGCGAAGGGGCTGCGAAGGGGGACGGCACCAGCTCCCGGTGATCGTGGGTAGAGTTATTAAAGGAGAAAAGTCCCAAATTCTCGTTAAAACAAAAAATAAAGTAACGGAGCACTCTTTCCGGAGAAGCTGGGACAGCGATCATCCCGGGCCTCCCCCGGGATCAAGGGGAGGCAGCCCCCAAACGCCGTTTGCCCTTCCCGGGTACGCGGCCGACCAGCTGCCGCCGGAACCGGCACCACGCCGGTGCTACGGGAAGGTGGCCCGACCTCCGTCCCGCACCCCGGCCCTCCCCCGGTTCGGCTGGCCGCGCTGACCCGGGCCGGCCCCGCCCGGCAGGTACCGGCCTCGCTTACCGCGGCTCTGCCTCGGCGCCTCCCCGCCGGCGAGCTGGCAGCGCTCGCTCAGGCATTGGAAAAGTAATAGCAATCCAGCGGCTAGTTTGCTTCTCTGCAGCCTCGCCATAGCACGAAGCCTACCGCCACAACTCTCCGGGGTGCGCGCCGCTCGTCGTCGGTGTGGGAAAGTCCGGGGGGGCGGAGGAAAGCAGCCCTAGCAGGCACTGAGTCGCCCTGACCTCGAACCAGCTCTCATAAAACGGGCGCCAACGACGAGCCACCGGGCTGGAGGCGCTGGATCAGGTCTGTGGGGCCGTGGAGGGGGAGGGGGCTCCGTCCCCCCAACTTGCACGGCCGCGCTGCTCTTAGTCCAGCGGCATCACCACTCGGGAAAACAAGCCCAGCCTCGCCTGCGAAGTGCCAAACTCTTCCCTCCTCGCAGTCTGCTAATAGATTTTAGGAGAGCCACTGAGATCCTCCCTTCCTGGCTTGCCCCCACCCAACTCCCTTCCCCCGCAGGGTGAGGCAGGGTGCCTTAGGGACGGAGCCTCCCCTCGCCACACCGCTACCGGCAAAACCCCTCCAAGGGAAACGAGCAGGGAAATCTTCCAGCCGGGGCCGGCCCCCTGGGGGGGGGGAGCAGAACCCAGAGGGCGGGCGGACGCGCCGCGGGAGAGGATGTGCGGCGGTGTGGAGGCAGGCGGAGACGAACAAGTTCTCCTTCTCTTTCGGGGCGGTTTCCGCGACCGCCGGTCCTAGTGCAGGGCCGAGGGCACAGCGGGAGACGGCCGCTTCCCGGGCCAAAGAGCGCCCCCCCCGTCTACCGTGCGCGCCCGCGCTGTAGCCGCCCCCTGCTGCGGAAGGGCGGGAGGGGGGCTCCCGACTAGGGCCGCGTCCCGGCCGCCCCTCGCTCAGCCCCCCGCCCCCTCCGCAGGAGCGCGGTGGGGCGCAGGCGCCGGGGCTGCACCGTCTCTCCCGGCAGTGGAGCGTTGTCACAGGCGCGCTGCGTTCCGCGGCTTGCCGTTCTGCTGCGGCAGTGAGCCACACGGCGGTCCCGGGAGGCTCTTGCCCTCCCGGGTGCCCCGCTACAGCGCGGCTCCCCCCCCCCGAGCGCCGGGAGCGTACAGTGTTCGGGGGGAGGCTGGGGCCGATGCTCGCCCCCTGCGCGACCGCGGAGTGGCGTGTGCGGAGGGAAAGGGTGGCGGGCGGGACGTGTCGCCCCGCAGGATGGAGAGAGCCCAGGCTGCCGTCTCCTGGTTAGTTAAAAGTTGCTTTGTGAAGATGTGTCTGTTTCGTGGAGTGACAACTAAAGCAATCCCCAGGTCCCCCTTCCCTGCTTCCTCGGCCCCCCAGTTTTCCCTGTGTTTCTGGAGAAACCAGCCCCCTTTTACATTCAAGCGCACACCTTATTTTTCTCTTCGCAAATAGAATTGTTGTTTACGTGCACTCATCGCTTCAGAAGTGCAAGGACTGGGGGCTCTCTCTTGCAAAACCTGATCTCCATGCGTAATTAAAACCACCGTGAATAATCCCATCGCCTGTGTAAACGTGTGAACGGCGCCCAGAGAGAAACTAGCAGAGGGCACAGCAGTCAGGCCCGGACAAGCGATAGGCGCACAGGGGACCGGTCGAAGGCTTTACCCGTTCAGCAAGCCGTGCTGCTGGTAATCAGTGCAGTTCCGTGTAGAGTGCCATGAATGCACAGCCTCTCAACCCTTGCTACAAAATAATTAAATTAATTAGGACGACAATTAAATAAACGGGTCTACAGAATGTCAAACATAGCAGATAACTAATATTTAATCACAAAAGAGCAACCATTAATGAGACTATGTTTTCCCTTAATTTACCACTGTTTCTGAGATTAAGAATTCAGCAGCTGTATTGTAATTGTCTTGTTCTTTAATCTTAGATATGCTTATGTGTAAAGCAAAGCAGAACACCTATGGTTTTAAGCAGTTTATCTGATGTATCAGCAGAAATTTTCAAAATCTTTTCAATGCATTCATAGAATCATAGAATAGTTAGAATAGAATATTGAGGTAGTATACTGGAGGTTAATACCAGTAAGCTTTATCCATTTTAGTTTATAGCAGGCCCAGGCCTTTCTAGTCCAGCCTTTTTGCATATTCCCTGAAACAAATGAACAAGGAAGCAGTTCAAGTGTTGCTAAAAAAGGTAACTGCAGAAATCATTTTCTAAAAGATGGTACTGAAGATCTTATGCCAAGTAAAAGCAGGAATAAAATCCTGGCCTTGAAATCTGGGGGAATTGGGGGGGGGGGGGGGGGGGGGTGTG
>JAOEHY010013553.1:27052-48826 GCA_025447955.1 Psilopsiagon aurifrons | reverse complement strand
GTCACCATATTTAGGGAAACCTGCAACAAAAAGGTTTCTGCAGCGTGAGCAGTATTTTCCCTGAGCAGCCTCAGATAAAGCCAATGGATACTGTGATATCCAAACTCAACACTTCTGTGTCAAGCCAAGTGTTCGGTTTTGAGGTTTACTGCATTTGTTATTGTTGTTAGATTTGGGTGAGTGAGAGGGACTTGGGGGCTCTGTTTGTTTTCAACTTCAATATTAAAAAACGCAGCAAGAAAACCTAACCCAGCTGTGAGGGTTTTGGTTTCTGTTTGGTCGGTTTGGGTTTTTTAAGCTTCTTCCATCAGGACTTTTCATTCCCTGTCTTACGTTTCCGCCTTTCAAAACTTACACTTACTTGGGTATGGTATGTAATATTGTAAGCAGTTACTGTAAACATCTGCTAAAACATGTTTAAAACATTTTTATCATAGAATAATATGGAATCACAGAATGCTTCTTTACAGTGTATAACATAACTAGAAGTCTGCCATATGTTATTAGGTTCTTACTCTTGCTTCCTCATTTTTGTCTTTAGCTGAAAATTCAGTTTGACTCCATAGTCTCGACAGATGAACAGTGAGTTAATAGCACTCTGTGTTGTTACTTGGGTCTTTCTTTACTTTAGAGAACTAGTACAGTTTTCCCATTACACAAACTATGTAAGCAATACACTGAATCATAGACGAAAACAAAATTGGCCGATTCCTGTTAAACCCTTGCAGTCCCATTAGGGAGGAAGGGGTAGAAACATAAAGGTAGGACCATGCCTTACCATCTATTCATGAATCATGTAATGGCACAAGTGTTTATATTTTACCTCAGGGTAGATTCTTGAGCCTTCGTTGGGTGGTTCTTGAGGATGGATACAGCCCGGCTTGTTGGAGTAACAGCCCACAGAGTATGGGGTTCGTGTTTTGATGGAACAGCTGTGCTTCCAGCACAGCACCTTGTAATCTCATTGTGGGCAAGTGCTCCTAACTTTGCATCGGGGATTATTGTATCTGCATCATGTTGCATTGAGTCTTGTGGGGTTTGCAGGTATCTGAGCACTGCAGAGAAAGAAGTAAGCAATGAGCTACCCTAGTAGAGGAGGCAAGGATCACTACCTGTGCTGAGAAGTAGTGCTTTGCTATTGCTTGTAAATCTGCAGCATTATATTTGTGTATAGGGTTCTTGGCAAGTTGCAGCAGAATGACCAGCTATCAGAGTTCCCTCTTTGTAACAATCCAATGTGGACCTTCACCAGGTGGTGATGTTTTTCATGTTTTGTGGTAGTAGATTCCTCAAGCTGGTTACTCTCCCGTCCAGAGTCCCCTGGATGATGATATTTATGTCCTAGAGAATGAGGAAAAGAAAGCAGAGGCAGCAGGTATACCTGCAAAAGTTTATTGGCACATCTTAAAGGTGCCATTTTGCCAATACAAAGCCTATGTGGTTTCTGATTCTGCTTTTCTACCTTATTTGTAACAGTGCTGTATAAGATGGCATATATGTCATAAACTCTATTTCTGTATTCTATTCCTACCACAGATGGTGGATCATCAGTGTGCAACAAGTATCTTCCTTTTTCACCTGCTGCTTACTTGTCAGAACCTTGTCCTTTACTGTCTTTCTACCCTTGTTAACCTGGTTTTGTGCAGGTGGCTCCTCTGTTGCTCACAGCTGCCACAGGGACTTCTTTGATTAACACTTTAGCAAAGCCATCCTGTCTTGCTGTTCCTGCTCCAGCAAAGCCCACCCATGGTGCCTGAGGTATTTCTCTGCACTACCAGTGTAGTCAAACCCTAAATCAAAGAGTTCGGAAGCTTGCTTCTGAAAACTAAGTCTGAGTGTAAGTGGGTGTTTCTTGCAATGTTACAGGCCACTTGGGAGCATATTGTTTTATTCTGAAAGCAGGTTTGGTCAAGCATGTGGGTTTCAGGGTTGATTTTTTCTTTTTCTGTTTTTGGTTGGGGTTTTTGTTGGTTTGTGGGGTTTTTTTTGTTTGTTTGTTTGTTTGTTTTGTTGGTTTTTTTTTCTTTTTTTGTTTTTGTTTTGGTTTTTTTCCTGTGATTGTCTTACAATACTTTGCAGCATTGTATGCAACACACACCATGGTGGAAAATGTACGAGCCTTCAGTGCCTCTTTCATGTTATGTTTTATTGATTATGAGTGTTTTAAACATGTGATTACATGGCTACTAAAAGATCAGAAGTAATACTCTCTCCCGCCCTACCCCCTGTCTGTTGTTGCTTTGAGTGCAGTTACAAATGGTAGAAAATGATTTAAGATACCTTCAGAAAGGAAGAAATGCCAACATTATGGTTCCAGCATTTTTAGATATAAAATTCTAATTCTGTAACATTAGTATATTAAACTTAATATTAGTTTATTATGAAAATGAAACTTAAGTTCAAAATATCTACCTTGATTATTATGGCAAATAAAAAGAAAAACAATCCAGTAGATTACATTAATTTGAAGACAAGGTTCTTCTAAGCATTTATAATCTTTACATAGGCATCAACTGAACTTTATTTTTAAGCCTATATGCATCATTCACACCTTTTTCAAAACTAAGCTTTTGTTTTGAAATTTTAGGTGATTTGTTGTAACATCACATATGTTGCATTCAGCCATTGCTTCAGTGGATTCAGTT
This sequence comes from Psilopsiagon aurifrons, assembly GCA_025447955.1. Classification (NCBI taxonomy): domain Eukaryota; kingdom Metazoa; phylum Chordata; class Aves; order Psittaciformes; family Psittacidae; genus Psilopsiagon; species Psilopsiagon aurifrons. Next base: position 46,181 of record JAOEHY010013553.1, on the reverse strand, counting down.
TCTCCCATGTTCTCTTTAACAGTTGCCATGTATCAGAATTTGAGCTGCGCCCATCAAGGTTGACATGAATGACTGGCAAGCCATTGAGAAAAACCTGACTTGACTTTGCTCATGTAGGTTGGCTTCATTACGTTAAGGATGCTCTTAGGCAGAGAGTAATAAAGACTGTACAGATTTCAAAATATAGTGCTTGACCAGGAAGACAAGATGGTTTTGGAACATTCTCTGAATGACACCCAAAGTGATGGAGGATATCTGCCCAAGTGCTGCAGGCACACACATGCTCTTCACATCTCACTGCCTGCAGTACAGAATGCAACCAGTAGCACATTTCTATTTTGAATGTGACACCAGCATGTACACATATATCTGCTATTGCATTGTTAATTGAGCTCTGGTTTATGGCTTGCCCATTTTCTGAAGATTTGTACCTTTTTTGTTGGTCCTCTAGGGTTATCTTCCTCCCTCTTCGAGAGAATCCAATGCCTGAAGCTCTGGACCTTCATACTTTTCAAAGCTGGACTACTGGCAGGAGGAGAGGCTTCTATCCAGCATGGTGGTCCTGTGAGCAGGTGAGATTTGAGAAATAATAACTTCATGTAAACTGTTGTGCTGTGATGGCTGCAATTAAGTTTGTGAGAAACAGTTCCTTTGGAGCAGTGCAGGGTGTCTCATTTCAGAATATTCTTGATTACTTTTGGAAGATTTATTTGAAGTGACTTGCATAGACACAAGGGCATTTTTAATCACTTGCAGTGCAGTCATATTACAACTTTGGGTCACATTTCGCTTCTGCTTTTTTTGCTGTCTTAGGAAGAAAGTCAAGTGAAGAGAAGAAACTCGTAGTGTAGAAATGGTGGGGAGGTGGAAGGGAATCCCGCAATCGCCAACATTCAAATTAATGAGCTGCTTTGTCATTTTGGAACTATCTATACTCATTTATTGGCTTTTCCATTAAAAATAGAAAGTCTGCCAAACTTTCTTGAAGGTAGCAAAGAAGAGTAACTGATGATGGGCAACCGTCCATTCTTTTGCTGGCTGCTGGAATCTAGTGGAGCAAATATTGTCAGTGGAGCCTTGAGCTGACAGAAATAGGTTTACAGCTGAGAATCTCCCCAGGGTAGGAGAAGGTATTTGACACAGTTTGACTATTGACTGGTTACGTACATGCTGGCCAATTGACCAGGCTGGGAATATGAATATTTATATTTAAAAAAAAAGTTGTAAAACGCTTCATTTATTAAGATTTTTTTGAATGACAACCAAAAAAAAAAAAAAATCCACATTTTGAGGGTTTTTTTAATTGCATTAAACCAACACTTGATACAAGGGATGTGTTTGTGTGTTAACAGGCTAAGAACAGTCACTGTTTTCCAGGATTTTTATTTCAAATTCAAACAGAAATCACGTGTGGTTTAGTTTTATTTAATTCCATTCTTAAGCAAAAGACTTTTTTTTAGTGGTAGATGATGAAAGCAAAGTTTTTCTAATCTATTTTTGGTTTTTAAGGAATACAAAAAAGAAAGTTGAAATGGTGAAAACCAAAGCTTTTGGAGTGGAGAAGTTGTATGGAATACTTGTTTGAATGTGTGATTAAATTAATTCCTAAAATGCTACTAGATGTAATTTCTGGGTTATTCTTTGAAAGGTAACTATGATCTAGGATATGTATCTGGTTGAGATTAGTCTTATCTGCTACTTTTTATTTCTCTTTCCATGGCTTTTATAAATTTTGCAAGTGTCATTTTAAAAAGTAGAAGATTTAACTTTGAAATACCTCTGAAGTTTACAGCTAGGTAGGATCTCTTTCTATATTTTCCATGAGATGCAGCATGTTATTTAAATATGTGCTGCCAATTTCTGTGCTCTGTGATTTTGATGCCAGGATTGGGGTTTTTACCTAGTAATTTAGGGGGGTTTGAAACTGAGTGTCCTTATTTTGCATCTAAGATTACTGATGAAGAGCAAAAGCTGCTCCTAGTTACTGAAAAGGGTTGTTTCCTACCTTGATCTTTGAAGGTTACTTTAACTGAGAAACACTCCAACAAAACACCAGGCTAACTTTGCAGGATGTTTTTGTCTGAAATTGTGATTAAAAATACGTAGTCAGATTCCCTCCCTGTGTGAGAGGGAAATGAATCTTCTGCTTGAGATGGCTGGTATATCTGGTGCCACATATTGGGTTGTCTCTACAGATCTCTGTTAGAGTTGTAGGCTTATTAGCATCCTATTAATATGCACATAAAATGTAGTCTGTGTCTGAGCCCAAATACACAAGCTGGGAAATCAAAGAGAAATCCTTCACACCTTTTGCTGACTTCATCCTGAACTTTTATTTAGCTTAAAACAACTTCCTTAAGATAATTTCCTCTTCTAAAGGAAACACTTTTCTCCATACTTAACAGGGGAATACTGCACTGAATTATTTTTGTAGCGACACTGTCACCATTGAGAGGGAATTGCTTTTATCATGACATAGGCATCTGAATTTTGACCTGTGTAAAATATTAATCAATTCCTAAAGTATTAAAGCTTCTGGGGCTTTTTTTCTTCATAGGTAAAGGTAAGGGAAGTATGGAGTGGAGATTACATTCACTTGTATTTTACCAAATCTTTATAATGGAAGGACTGTAAAGGCTGCACTGTGTTACACGTTTTGTTTTCTTTATATGCGTAACAGTGGCATACTTGTTTCTGAATACTTTAGCACTGTATATATACAACAGAATTACTTCTAGAACTGGAGTTTATTTAGGTAATTTAGGTAATGCAGTGGAAACACCTCATATTTAACGTTTACCGCAGTTTAACATTAATTCTGTTTAGCTTATGTTAGTAAGCAGTTGATTTAGGCTGAATTAATCTGTCACTATTGAACTAAGAGGTTTATATGAGTTTAAAACTCACTGCCTAAGCTTTTTCTAAACCAGCGCAAACTGGTGCTCAGACAGAAACCGTTCTAGTTGTAAAGTCTTGCAGACTGTAGTCTGATGCTAGTTAAGCACTGTCCTTTTCCCAGGAAGATGAAGAAACACCGTGTTGTTTTGTCAGGCAGAAGAGGAAAAACACTTCCCAAGTACAATAGTTTAAAAAGTAGTCACTTAGTAGTTTATAAAGGAGTCACTCCTTTGTATTCACACCGCATTTTGGAAATGCGGTAAGTAGGTTTTGTCAGCTTATACATGTCTCATAATACTTTTCCCTGCACTAGTAGCCAGAATATCACTTGACTATTACTATTTTTTAGCCTGTTATGTTATGGGAGTCCAGTGCCAACTGGCTGTGGAAAAGTACATTCCTTAACTATACTTGGTCCAAGCTGGTTGGAAAAGCTATGTTTGAGGGCCTGGCCTGGGCTCCAGAATCACTTGAACAAGTTGCAAAGAATCGTGGCACCCTGTGCACAGGGGAAGGATGCAGAGCACAAGGCGTAACTGTTGCCAGAATGGGAATCGTATTTGGGATGGCACTGGTTAAATCAAGGTGAGAGTTACTGGTGGGGAGGGGATAGGATAGATCCTTGCATATGTTGTTTTATCTGGTGCCTAGCAAAGTCTCAAGTGTGCCTCAGGCACTGTTAGGAATTGTTTGAAAGAACTAGGGAATTCTGTTAAATCTGAAGGGTTGAGAAAAACTTAATTTGGCAATGGTAGCTGAAGTGTGTGCCTTTAAACTAAGACCAGCTATTTATACCCTTTAAATCTAATTTAACATTTCAGAAACAGTTCCGAATAACTTCATATTGCTCAAAAAGCCAAAAATATACTTCTATAAGTCATTCTTCAAAATATTTTTTTTAAGAAATGTGCTCGCTCTTCCTTTTCCTGACTTGCAGTCTCCAGTGAAAGTGTCCCCTGAATTGCCTGCAGCGTGATGCCTGCTGGTAGCCCTGCTGCAGAACCAGTATGAGCAGCCTCTAGGTAAGCCAGTCCCACACTCATGTGCCAATGGATCTGGAAGCCTCTGTGGAAAAGTCACTCTACCCAATTACTAAGTTACCTTTCAGATTTGTAAAAGCATGCTAATGCTCCTTTTTACAGGAGCTCCTCACACATTGTTGCTCTGGGCTTCCACATCGCTGTTTCCCACTGTATGTTAATGTCAAATAAATACATGGGTGACTGGAAAACACAGGTTGCTTCTGCCTGGGCCTGCACACACAAAATGGTTGGCATTTTGTGGCCTTGTCGGTTGTGTCGTGGGAACTTCAAAGTTTAAAAATGGACATCAGCTCAAGTTTTCTTCTCTTCCAGTCCCTTAAGCTTGTTTAAAGTGAGTATTTTACACAGTGAGCTGTATGCATGGACACAATGCCAGTAAGATTAACATGGAAATAAAAGAAAAAGCAAACAACAATTATATTTTTTTATGCCCAAAATCTATCCTTGATGGATACTACATTTGTAGAAATTAATAGGTCAGCTCAGCTTTCTTATTGTAAAGGGTCTGTGCATGCCTAATTGCACTCATGTTCATTGGCTATTATGTTTGCCTGGACATGGGGGGCCCTGGAGTGGTTTGAGTATGGAGCAGGAAAACAGCAGCAGTCAAGAAAATAAGTGTATTTAAATAGGTGATTGCTGACAGACTTTGAATCAACTTCATTCTTTATATTTTAAACTGAAAATACTTGAGATATATCAAATCAGTAATATCTATGTGGTGAAAGTGTTTAGAACTAATTAGTTTTGACCTTCAACACACTTTGAAGTGAGCCTCCAGTTGTCCCCCAGTGGCACTGGGCAGGTCACATCACTGGAGTGGAGTTGAGGTCAGACAGATGGATGGAGCATGTGCTTCACCTCATGCTTGCCAGCTGTTAGCAGGTGTTTTGAGCCATAGATCCAGATTAGAGGTAGCCCAAAGTAAAAATCCTGGACTGGATGTTGGGTCCTCAGAGCTGACTTTCATTCTGCAGATTCAGCTTCCACTGTTCTATGCAAATATAAATGTCGCCAGAGATGTGCAACCAGAATCTGTTCATTTCATTGCTTCTGAAGTGTCTGCACTGCACCTTAGGAGGTGTGGAATTCTTGGTCTCGTTGAGTCATTTGTATTGCTGGAGTCTGTAAAACTGGATTAGGACTTAAAATCTTTAGCTCGGATAAAGATGCAATGCATCTGGATCAATGTTCAAGTATCAATGTAATGCATTGATACATGAGCAAATAACCACTCATTTTTAATCTTGACAGGTAATTATTTTCAGCAAATAAAATAACGTACAAACTATAGGCCTGGTTATATCAGTCCTGCAGCGTTAAAAAATCTGTAGGAAAAAAAGATGGTAATTTTTGAGTTTTTCCTCAAGCACTTCCTTCAGAAGGAAATAATTTGGAGAACATTGAGGAGGAAGGGGAAAAACTGACTGCCTGGGAAACTGGGAGCAAGGCTCTTCTCCAGCAGAGAATCTGCCAACGTCTATTTCTCTGTTGGATATACTGGGCATTACAACACCTGCTTTCCCGCTCAGAGGAAGTCTGCAGTGAAGCAAGGCTTTTAAATCTGCCTTAGTGCTTCAAGTTCACTACCTTTCTGAACCTAAATCTCATAGCTGCTTTGCATAGAATGTATATATGTGATATATAGAAGAAGCAAGTAGGCACATACAGCATAGATGCTGTTTTGCTGTTCTTGCTGCCTGCAAATGCCTAGGCTTTGACAGTCTGTGAGCTGGTGTAGTTGGAAACTGAGGCTATAAAACTCTAGTGTGTGACCTGTTGATCTCAGTGGTGTCTCCTGGTGCTTCTGCTTTATGGTCCTTTTACATCTTTCTATCCTTCCCAGTGCTTGCATTGCTGGAATGCAGCACCAGACTCGGGAATAAGGCAGGTGAAATGGTTGAAAACTAATAAGAAAATTAAAGCTGTTGCTCCTCTCCTCAAGCATTTTAAATTTCAATATTATTAGCATTAGGGTTATAGATAGATTTAAAAGAACACAAAATGTGAAATACTGCATGCAGGACAGGATTTCAGTTGTGACCATGGTAGTTACTTACTAACACCCAGATATCAGTATAACGCTGGTAGGTATCTGTGAATCTTTCTGAATAGCCACAACAATGCAGTGAAAGGCAAATCTCATATCTACATTTTATTTGCCTTGTGAGACCCGGCTCTGACTTCTAGAATCTAATAGCCACTTGCAATCAGGGGCTCAATCACATTCTTATGCTTTCTCCCCTCCATTTTGTCAATAACTGACATGAGAAAGTAAGATCCTATGGTTAAGACGGCAGGAAATTAACAGGGAAAACCACTAAATGCTCTGTCTGCCCTTCCCTCAACCTATTGTTTGAGCTTAGTTCATTCAGGGCTTGTCTGATAGCGCATTGTCTTTCCCACACAGAGAGAAAATGGGCCCTTGGCGACAGAAGAGTACGTATGTTACCAGCAGAAGCCTGAATTTTTCAATTCCTATGACAGCTAGACTTGCAAAAATGTCAGGTGTGAATCTCATCAAAGTATTAAATATCATTCCCTATTTGAAGTAAATATTGGTGGTTTAAAGCAGCTTGTAAGATGTGTCCATTTGGTCTGAGCACTTTTTCATTCTGATGACTTTGTGTGGATTGCCTACATTTATACGTCAACACTGGTACGTTCTTAGCTGGCATGGAGAAAAAGAAACTACTGCCTGGTTTAGTACTGCAAGAGGTTCCATTGGCAGTTGCTACTAACAAAAGCTGTTCTTATTCTTTGCATGAATATTATGCTCAATCTAAACAGAAACCTTGATGAAGATCAACAGATGTGGAAAACTATTGTCTTTAATTGAACTGACGTGTTGGATGAGCAGTGAAACAGAGAAGTTCCTCCTCTGGGTTTGTGCCTCAGGATGGCTCTTATGGCTTCATCTCTGGGATGATGCTGTGTTCCTGCCTTTCCCCTTCTGCCAGCACTGACATCTGACCTTTACTTGGTAACATGGTCCCACAGAATGTTGAAGATTTTTATATATTTTTATATACATGACATATTTAAATGAATTCAGCTGATAGGTTTGCAACAATAATTTCTGAACATTCAGAATGTGAACCTCGTTTGCTTGGGAAAGCAAAATAATGTGAACCTTATTTCTTTAGGAAAACAAACTCTGAACGCTTTGACTATTATAGATTCAGTGATCTGCAGCATGGATGATGGAGGCTGTAAGATGTATTTTTTCTTAGGGAATTTAAAGTTTCAATTTCTTTGTAAGCTCAAATATAATGTGAATTTTTCACAAGTGTGTGAGTCTACATAATCCTCCCTAATCTTGTAGCATGGGATTTCTCTTAACATTAGCTGCTAAAAGTTAATTATCTCTCCTAAACTAGTGATCTAAGATGTCCCCTTCCCCCATGGCTGATAACGGTGCCATTCATCTCACCTGCTTTACTCACCTATCCTAGAATGGGATAATGGCAATCTGGAGGCACTTATCTCCCTTGCTTGACTGCAGAAGGAGCCTAGATGACTGGCTTCAATGAGCCACCTGATTTGTAGATGGCGATAGACCAGAGAGACTATCCCTTTTGATCTCAGTGTATAAGCTGCAGTTTTCAAATATGTTTTTTAGTGCTGAAAGGATTGCTTTTATATATATATACATACACACACACATATATACACACATATATTTGTTGCACAAATAGTAACACTTTTCTTATTAGTTGGCGTTTTGTGCATGGATTGCTAGATACTTCCTATGATGTGAGCACCAACTAGGTGAGCAGTAGGTGAGCATAAGGACTGTGGGGTTTTTCTGAATTATCTTTCTTAGTTCTAGCTCTGGGAATGAGCAGGACACCTCTATACAGGTGTACAGGTACACCTGCATGGCAGTATCGAGATGCATGTCAGGAGGCTTAAGACATATAGCTGGTTATTCTTTGAAACTCATCAAACAGGTGCCCTGGGAACTCTGTTGTAGAGTTTATCCCTGTGTCATGGATGATTTTCAGTGCAGCTTAGGGGTGGTGTTGCATGCAAATGCTGCACGCGAACAGCTCTGTCAGGCTGCTGTGGGAGCAGAAGTTGGGAGCTTTGATAAGAGCTGTTGGTGGAGACGGTTTAGGGAGCCAGGGGATAGGTACCTGGGCACACCTCTGACACCTGCCAGCAGGGATTTAACATAAATTGCTATTGGAAACTTACTCAGTAATCTGCTGATATTTGCTTTGAGATTTTTGCAATGGCAAAAATGGGAAAAAAAATGAAAGAATTATTAAAGATGAAGGAAAATTAAAGAGAGATATGGAGTGCTCTGAATTAGCATGGTCATGGTCTTCTTTCCTTGATTTCTTGTAATGCCAAAAGTATCAAGAAGTGACCAATCTTCAGCTGATGATGTTTTGGTTAACTTTCATCTAGCAGCAATGACAGAAGCAGAAACAGCACGTGACAGCACCTCAGCTGTGGGCTGCTGCTAAAACAAGGTTAATTTAGCAGAGCCAAGTGGATTGTTCCACCCATATTGTGTTATATCGTGACACACGCTACAAAGAACCCTCAGTTCTCTGTGCTGGATTCTGACTTTCCTTTGGTTTTTGCAGTGATATAATGCTGCGAATGCACTTTCTCATTTTGGTGAAACAGCGGCAAACTGGCAAAATCTTGGCTTGGGACATTCCAACCTGCTTTTTCGTAATTTTGCTATCTCAAGTTGCAAAAGTAAGAAGCTCATGTTGTGTTGCATTTCACAGAACTCTGTTCTTCCTGAGGCACAATTTGTGAGTGACTTTAAAAGGCTTGGGTATTTTATTGAGATTCTTTGGATAGCAGATACAAAATCTCTTGTACTTGATGTAAGGATATCAAAATTGCATATATTTAGTGCAATATTTTTGGCTGAAGCAAATGTATTTTTTGTGTCATTCTTTATTAGTTGTTTAAGGCCTCCGCTCAGTTTTTCACTTTGTTCTACAAAGAAAGTTGTGCTTTGAAAAAGTAATGCCCTTGTTGCAAAATCTAAGAATTCACAAATATTTTCTCCATAAGCCTATTTTCCTGACCTCAGCCACCTTGTTGTGCTTTCTCCTCCAAAAGAGAAGTTGAAAAGGAAAGCGAGACAAAGAGGAAAGGGATCACAGTATCTCAATTTTATTTTCTTTCCTGAAAAGTATTCTCCTTGGACAGACAGTAATTGTAGTTTCTAATGACAGAAACTTGAAGGGAAACAGAAGACGACTACAAACAGGTTTATGGGCCTATCAGCAGGAATATGTGGCTACAAATTGCTGAGTAAATGAAACAGCCTGTTGTTTCCTAAGCCTGAGTTTGTGAGTGTTATGCCAAAGTATTTGAGGAGGAGCTAGAGCACCAGGCGGTGTAAAGGATACCTGCTGGGTCCTAATTGGTGCCCACTGTTGTTAATGGCTTCCTGTGGCTGAATGTTTACTTGTCATTTGTTCTGTGCTTTGTTTCCCAGCTACTGGAAGGGGAAAAAAATAGTGACCAAAACTTTATTTTGCTTTTAAGTGAACATCCTTGGACATCAAGTGCCAGCACTGCAAATTGTCTCACACAGCTAAGTACCTCCAGTCTATTCCTCAGTCCTGTAATTATCTGGTATGCTGCAAAAGTTGCATTTGCTTTGGATATTAGCTTTGAATTTGGAAAATTATCTGATTTATTACAATATGTATCAATTATATAACTGAGAAAAATCGTGCAATAAAAATGTGTGGGGCTTTGTCTACTGCAAGGCTTTGCATGGTTAGACATTAAAAATATTATCTCAGATAACGCCAGTCTATTTTTAAGCATCTGGTTTCCTATAATGTCAGTTTCTCACATAAATCTCAATTTTTGTAGAATACCTGTGAGTTGTATGTGAAAGATGAGAAAGAATTAAACCTTGCATGCTCAGAAATTCCTTACACAAGAGTGTCTGTCTGTGATGCAGCCCCCCTCTGATTTAGTGAGAGATTTTTCTGTTCTAATCTGAAAGGACAAAAAAAAACCTACCCACTTCAATGTTTCAGATTCTTTCCTTGTTCTGTTCTTGGTTTCTCTAACCAGACAGCCTATTAGGTGTTAGCGAACACCTCCCTGCTGGGAAAAAGGAGTGAAACTGCTATTTTTAAGTAGGCTACTGAGTAGTTTGTGGTGAATAAATGTATGCACACATTAGTGATCAAGAAAGATTTAGAACTAGTAAAAACATCCTAATCCCATAATCTTAAATCATATGCTTCTCCTACACTGGATTGTAGGGTTGGAGTTTCTTGCGTGGTGTCAAGGGAGATTTAATTTCAGTAATCCTAGACAGCAACTTAGACTTCTGTCAAAAAATAGCTATATCTCAATTTAACAACTAATTCTTACACTGCATACCTCTGTTTGAAGAACTTTTAGATAATTGCCCTCTATTCACAGGAATATACAGCTTGATATACAGACATGTAATAAAATTGCAAAGAACTGAATAAGTGTGTTAGTGATGAGGCTATGTTTGAGAGTCACTTCTATAGCAGCAACCCGATAGATTTCAGTCAGTGTTTGAGATGCCCTGAGGCAAAACAATGTGGGAGAAGGTTTCAATAAAGTACAGAGCATTCTGTCTGGGGACATAAATCTAATTCCTTGATTACCGTTGACAGTCATTTCAGCTCTGTTTCACATACATATCTCTTCCATATGCATTTAGCTCATACACCTTGCATATGCACTGTCCAAAGTATTATCTCATGTTGTTTTGTGTTACCACTACAGATAATACCATCTGGAGCTGCCTTTATCAGACAATGAGTTTAGAAGCTACTGAGAGCTGAAAGTAACTTCACCTGGTATAGAAGATGGGGATTTAGGTACTGAGTTCGAAGTATTTATCCATGCTTACCTAGGTACTAGAGAGAGGAAAAGAAGATGGATCTAAAATTTTTCTTGACCATCAGCCAAGCAGATTTCCATTTTGCAGGCTGATCTCTGGAAAAGCATGAAAGCATATCCAACTAACATGGGACCCCTTTTCTGTAATTCCTGAAGCATCATTATCTGTAACAAAAAAAAGCATCTTAGATGCTCTTCCCTGAGTAGGAAGATGGTGATCAAAAAACAGTAGAGAGCAGGATGAACAGATTTGTCCTATCTTCCAAGGGAAGCATAGTATAATTTAGGGTTCTCATTTCTTCATATGCCTCTAACACATCTTCTGGCATTTAGCAAGGTATTGGCTATATTTTAATTTATTTTTTTGTTATTGAGTATTAAATCTAGTATTTCTATATTCTCTTCTCTTTCAAAATAGAAGACTACAGAATAAACTAAACAAGTGTGATGCCTTAAAGAACCAACAGGACTGTGAGGACTTTTGGGTGCTGATTCTACAGGGCTGTCATGGTTCATAGCTTAGAGAAAAGCCTGAGGATATACAATCAAGAAGTGGGGTTGCTTACACACTTGATCATATCTGAATACATAAGCAGTTTAGTTGGCCGGGAAGCTCCAAACCAACACTGATTGCAAAAACTTGCAGCAACAAAAGAGCCTTTCTTCTGACCAGAACAGACCTTTAAGTGCTGTAGGAGTGTGTAACTCAGTAAAGTCAATGCAGCTGTGCTCATTTGTGTCACCTGAGAATCAAGCTCATCAATATGGTGTTATCCCTTTAGAGTAATTCTTTTTATCGCATTTTTTCTGCTTCTTAAACAAAAAAAAAAAAAATCTCAGGCTCTTGGAAAATGAAAGCTGAAGTACTTTTCAAATAGAGATATGAAACACCAAAATCAAAAAAAATCTTCTTTTAATTATTCTAATAAAAAGAAGCCTCTGTGCCAGAGTATGTAGGAAGTTTGATTAGTCTGACCTATGTGTTTTGAATAAGTGGTTTTCATGATTGGCTGTGCTACAGCATTAAACTGATTACTCAAGTACACTAAATTTTGGATTAGGATGAGAAATACCTTGACTTTTGGCTGTGATAATTTATGTATTACTTGCTCATTTTGATCCTCTTAAAAGTAATTGAAATATGCAGATTGTGTCCTCAGTCTTTATTACCTTGCTTCTCTCTTAACTTTAATCCATTTATTTTACAGCCTTGTGTTGGTTTGTACCCTGATTTTATAACAATACTGCAAATATGTAGTTGGTTCACTACAGTTGTTCCATTAATCTAAACTTGCTTGTTGAATCAAGGCTGCCTTATCTATGAATTAAGGGATTAGAGTATTAGTTGATTAAAACTGATCCCTTGATTTGTATAGAGGTGTTTCAATCTTCATCAGCAGATCTGGAGGATAGATTACTCTGCACTTACACTCTGCTTATAGTATGAAATACCTTGTCTTGTACAAATCTGTAAGTACTATGATATTAAGAAATTAAAAAAGTAATAGAGGCAAATCTGAGCCTAGGAGCTGAATGTTGGAAAGCTGTTTAGAGCTGAACTATTTTTATTCCTTTCACAAGCAAGCAGTAAAATTTTGATTATGGATTTGCTTTGACTTCACAGTGATTATTTCTTAGTGTTTGCCTTCTGGTGCCTTTATAAGAACCAATACGGAGCAGCCAGCCATGGTTTCTCTAAGCCAAAGATGTGGGAAATTGAAGAAAGTAAGCAATTTTTATATTATAGTTAAACAAAACACTTGTGCTTTCAAACAGCACTACTCAAACGGAATTGTGTAATCCAAAATAATTTTTCTCTCTAAACAGTGTTTGGTATGAAGAATAGTGGAGGCATCTACTGTGATCTGGTCTGCTTTGGAGGAGACCCACTGCCTCAGTCCTTGTCAATGACCTGCCTCCTTGCTTCAAATGCTTATACAAGCAAAATGATTCTTTTGCTGATAGAGGTTCATTGGAAAGAATAAGTTCTTCCAGTAGAGCAACATTTTTGCCTGTCGAGCTGTGTCTTTGCTGTGGTTTTGCTAGAGTAGTTGTGTCCTGTGGTGATGGAATTGCTCCCTGCCTTCCCTGCAGTATTCTAAAGTCATAGGACTGCCTAGCAAGGTTTAAAATGTGGACCTAGCTTTAAGGACATGCTCAGTTCTTTGTAACCTCCCAGTTGTGAAGAATGAGAATTTGCACTCTTGGTTTTTTCTTGAAGAGCTTAGGATGATCCTCTCATTGTTTATTAAGCATATTAGATTTGAGAGTGAACTCATGTCTACCTGCATACAGCTCAGATATGGTGGGAAAGGACTGTAGAAAGTCAGAATAGAGTGTTGTTGGACTAGGCAAGTTCAGTGTCAGATTCAGGGTCCTGCTGCTGCTGTTGGGGAGAAATAAGAGAGCTAAAGCCAAGAGCCCTAATGAAGGTATCCAAGTTTTCCATACCCCTCACAAAAACTGAGTGGTGTGGAAGCAGGGAGAGAGTTTGAGAATATGCAAGTAGAAGAGGAGTGACACTGAGATAAGGAGGGTGAAAATGCTTTAAAGAACCTTTATTGGTCTTTGCTTCGGTTTTCTTGGTCAGACACCTTCCCTTCCAGCTTATTGCCAACTGTCCTGTGTGAAGGTGCTGTTGACTGAAAGTGTAGAAAGGGCATGTTTAAAGGATGATGATGAATGCTTGAAGAGACTCAATAGCTCCCAGTTCATTTTCATTCATTGGAGAGATCAGTTCTGCTGCCTGAAAAGTCTTTTGGTAAACCCCTTCTTTTCAAATAAGCTGGCAATGAAAACTGCTTGGCTGAAGCAGCAGCAGGACATGAAGGAAAGAAAAAATACCTCCCATTTTTACTTCAGGCTGCTTCTCACCTCCTCCCCTCAAACCCACTTGCTTCCCCTCTTTGTGTACAGTTCACCAGCTGTGCCCTGCAAGATGAGCTGGGGTGGGCTGCGTTCCTCACACCTCTGTGCAATGCACACATTGCTCTCCCAGTCTGCCAGACTTAGCAGTATTTCTTGGGCCAGACTGTCAGGTTGCTGAAGATAACTGAGGGTTTAATTTGCAGTGTGCATTCTTTTCCTAAGTACTGCATGTTCTGGAGAGAAGTCAAAAGCAGTCGTATGATTATGAACTCAATGGTTCCATCCATCTGTCTTTTAATTTGGTAAAGACAGTTCTGTCCAAAAGGTATTTCACATGTTGGGCACACTAAGCTCATTTATATTGCAAGTGACAGAAAGAACATCATCTTTCTAACGGAATGAAAACTGTGGTGAGCTTCAGTCTCATCCTGCCAAATTAAATATTCTAATCTTAAATCTTTTTTTTTTTTATTACACATACATGTACCTGTGATCATTTTGTGCCTCAATTTATGTGTTTGGGGCATATAATTTGCTATATAAATTGCTATGTTTGCTATATAAATTAGGTACACAGTTCCATACTAGAATTTTCTATTTAATGTGGTTTACAAATTTAGAGCCCATTTACCAAATAATAATTTAGACAATGAAATACTTCGAAAGACCAGAGAAGCTGCATGCTTTTGGTGTTGGAATTATAGAACAGAAAATTTGGAATTTATCCTGTATATTAGACAATATGGCTTAAAGTTTTATTTGTGAATGCAAAAAGTGTATTATGTGACTTCTAACCTTTGAATTACTTGGAAGGAGCTGCCATTGGTGAATTCTGGCAATGTTACTGCAAGTTAAAGTAGTTATGTAAATGAGAAAAGTGAGGAGTGATATATCTGATCTGCTCAGGCCATTTTGCAGTAGCAGAGAATGAGATATTGACCTTTTTTCTCTCCTTTTGTTTTTCCCCCTTTTTTTTATGATTCTAGTGATGGAACAGGAAACAAAAGTGAATTTTCTTTCAAATTGAAAAAAAAAAATGTGACTGGGGGAAGATGAGGTCATGCTTTAAGATGGAACTTTAAATATCTTTTGGCTTAATTCCTAATATATTTTTTCAGGGTTCCCTTTACATGAGGCAGATGATCTTAACTGGTACTCCATTTGATGTTATGATGCGACACAGCTTTTTTTCTCAGAATAGCTGAATCAGAACACTATAGTAACTGATCGTCAGAACAACTTTTCCCTGTCTCCAAACTTCTAGTGTATTTATTGCTGTTATTATGTGACTGTTACAACATCAGCAATTGTAATAGTGTTTATACAAAGGACTTTTCTCCTCCATGTCACTCAACCATACAATGGCTACTTTCTGTTTTGACTGAAGAGAGAAGCTACAAAGTTATGGTCCCATTCCGGAGTCGTGGCAGATTTGTGATGCTTAGACAGTGATCAAATGTCCTCACCTCCAGTGATGAGGAATGGGCCTGCCACCAATGCTCAACTATTTGCTTGCACATTTTCAGTGGGGTCTCTTGTAGTTGCTGTCATTGTCAAGGCAGCACATTCTTCCCATGGCAAGGATGTAGGTGACAGGCTAGATATTAGTTAAGGGATTTAAGCTATAAGACTAATGCCTCTAAAGTGAGAAGAGCTGGCTCATTTGGTATAATGAGTGCTTTTCTTTTGATCAAAAGAGGGCTTCAGCCTCCTGTCCAGCTCCTCCTGGTGTGGAGGATCCCACTGCCACCCTGGCTATCTGCACGGACACCACCACCGTGATAACAGGACACTCCAGAGCAAAGCACGGCCTCAGCTATTGGAAAGTGGGTGGCCACAGATGAGGGAAAGTGCAGTGACCCCTTTATATCTTCTGACCATGCATCTTATCCCCTAGTATGATCCCTGCTTTTCCTGGGTGGCACTGCAACTAACTACAAGATGGGAAAATAGTTGGTTATGGCAGGCTTTGTCCCATGAGGGCCAGAAAATGTCCTTGATAACAATAAATGAATTTTATGTAAAGAAAATTAGATAAATAAATGGTCACTTGAGCTCTGAGTAGGATATATTATGGGAGCACAGGGCTTATGAGAGCTTTGCTTCACCTCAAATATGGACTTCTTGCCTTTGGCCCACTGTATGCTGGACGATACCAAATGGTATCTTTTGACTGTAGGCTGGAAAAAGGCTTGGGTGAACAAATATTGCTCTGCTTTCTCTTTTTACATAAGGCAGCTATAGTCTTCAAGCTGAACCCAGGGGTAGTTTACAGTGACCAGCTCTGATGAGTGGACAACCTATGCAGAAAAGTGGGACTAGGGCCTGCTCCATTTTTTAGTGTAGACTGACAGGAAGTCTTGCTTGTACAGCAAAATGTGATTAAACCCAATTCGTTCTATTGCATTAAAAGTAGCCCTGAGGACATGCTCATTTCCATCTTTACTGTCTGGGTGGATGTTCCATCTATAAGCTGCAGTTTTGTTTGTTCTTAAAATTACTTTTCCGCAGGATTTTGCCACCAGCTGAGTTCTTCAGGAAGATTTAGATTAACTGTTATGCAGTGTGCAGGTCTGGCAAAAGGCAGCATGAAAGAAAGGTGAGTTTTACCCCTATAAACAGAGAAAAAGTAAAATCACACAATTATAATTTGCTTCATTCTCTGGTTAAGGAAGAAAAGAGCCCCAGAGACACACACTGTCTAGTGTGAATTAGCTACTTTGACTACTGTCTTTACTGTCTAGTTTGGATTAGCTGCGAGGAAGCAAGTCGTTGTGCACCCAGAGAAAGTACTAAATGATTTTGCTCTGTTGAAAGCACCCTGGGCTCTCATCAGTGTAAGTGACAGCAGAAGATGGGTGGTGAGTGTTGGAGGTGAAAAATCGTCTTCTCTTAGCTATGGAAAGAGGTTTATTTGTAGATGCTTTTGGGTGACTTTCTGTAATTGTTCCCGAACGAAGGGAGGATTAGCTCAGATGTCACCAAACCGTGAGGGGGCCTGGTTGGCCTTTCATCCTGCCCCAGGCTAAGGGTGGGCCACACGGGCCCTGTTTGCCTGACCCAAGGCAAATATGTCTTGACTCAGTGCTTGTTTCTATATGCTTGACTGAAGCAGAAGTGATTGCTCACAAATAGGTGGGAGAAAAATAAAGCAGAGAAATGAAGGGGCAGCCTTTTATGCATGGAAAAGGGAAAAGGACACTTGAAAACTACTTGTAAACCCCCAAATTTTTCACGCTATTGGCAGAATGGGAAGAGCAGAAAATGAAGTGCAGACAAGATATTTTTAGAACAATTATACTCTACGGAGAATAGCATTTCAGACCATGAGTTTAGAGGGGATGGCTGAAATAAGTGGGCCTGTTTTGGTGTGCTCAGCTTGGGGCAGCTTAACAGTGTTCCCAAGGGTGAGGTGCAGAAAGAAACACATGAAGGGAAAATGGCACATATGCCTATTGGCTTCTGGATGTTTGCTTGTCTTTCCCCCTAGTATTTTGTGTTTAGGAATGTATTTCTAGTCACACAAGGAGTTGCAATTAGTTGTAATACTGAGCCTTTCTACACTGATAGCAGTATGCCTGTGCAATGCAAGTAGGTAGCCACCTGGGTACCTGTCTGTGAGTAACTGGGCCGAGAAAGCTTTTGGTTTTTCCCCATGAAATGCAAATGGCTTACAGTTAAAAGCTATGTTTTCTCACTAGCTGGCACCAACTTAAACATGTCTTCATTTTGTAACCGATACGGGTAATTGATGTGGGCTTGACATAGACATCGCCTGGAGCGTTTCCTGGTTTGTATTCCTGCCCACCAGGGTTAGAGATATATATTCAACCCCTGGATTAAGATTTGCTTGCATGCATAGGTGCTTATGTTCACAGTGCAAACCTTTGTGAATGTTAGTACAGTTGCACTCTCCTTAAATCCCCTGCTCCTATCATACAAAGACAGACAAGTCTTCTTTCAGTTTTCATTCAACTGTGCACTTATATATATGTATCGCTGTAGGTGAAACAAATATCCTCAGCCTCATGAAGTTAAAAAACCCCAATATTAAAATAATTTTCCTCTGCAGTTCTTGTTCCCCAGCACTGATTTTAGATTAGAGCAAGGTCAACTTCCTGTTACCTTGAGAAATGAGTATTTTATTGGCTTGATGCAGGGACCAACCTTAGAATAAAGGAATACCAGATCCCGAGTTTTCCATGCATCATGTCATTTCTTTTCAAAAGTTAGTTTTAACATTTTAATACTTCTTGAGTGTTAAAATGGAAGATAAATTAGAATAGAAGAGCTCAGTTGAAAGGGAACTGCAGGGATCATCTAATCCAACTACCTATAGGTATAAAAAACCAAAGGAAATCAGTAGGCAAAACATTTTACAAATAAACTGTAGATCTTGCACGTTTTTCCCAGATTTTAGCTATTAAAAAATGTAAGTGTAGACAAGGAGATGTTTTGGTTTTGTTTTTCTTGGATGATGCCACTAAGCCTGTTAAATTCTGGAAGTGAATGATACTTAGCTGAATAGGAAGAAAATAGATCCCATTTTCAGGTGTTACATATACTTGGAACACTGTTTATGTCTGAGCAGAATTACATATACTGAACTGTTGAAAGCTGGAGTTTAAACAAAATCCATCTTGCTCATAGAACTCCAGTCTGTAATCTTCAATTAGGTAATCGCATGTGCATTAAGCTATAGATTCATGGAGACTGGAGCTTGTCAAAAAACTGCTCTGAAGAGTGCTCCTGGGACGAATGCCAATCAGCAGTTTGTATGCAGCCACATTGGCTTGAAGGCTAAGAGAGTTTCCTGGCATGAGCCGAAGTACCAGATGCTTCATGCCACTTAGCTTTGTGTTAGAAAGCTTCCCTTGGCATGCTTGATTTACTGGTGTCAGCAGAGCATCAGCAGACCTTAAGGAATGGTTTGTAGTCCGGTGTGTGAAGAAAGTAGGGAAAATGCTGGGAACAGGTAAGTCTGCCTTGGCTTTCTGAGGTGGCTACTGGATCAGTGGCATTTGTTTCATTCCTCCTTTCATTTCTTGCCTCTCAAAGGATAATTAGAGCTGAAATATAAAGATGATTGTTTAAAGGTAATAATTATTGCTCACTGGAGGTAATTTATCTCTTACTGGAATTATTTTAACTGGCAATAAGCAGGAGGAACTAAAGGAAGTAAATCATGTAAACATGTAAGTAAATGGTTATAGAATAAACTAGGTTGGAAAAGTCCCTTAAGATCATCAAGTCCAACTATTACAACAGGGCTGCTAAGACCCCCACTAAACCATATCACTGAGGGCCTGTCATGGGTTCAGCAGCAGCAGTCATTTTTCTCCTTCTTGGTAGCTGGTGCAGCACTGCGTTTTTGACTTGTGGCCTGAGAACAGCGCTGATAACACCAATGTTTTTAGTTATGGCTTAGTGATGTTTGGTCTGGC
>JAOEHY010013553.1:0-26952 GCA_025447955.1 Psilopsiagon aurifrons | reverse complement strand
TTGTATTTCTCTTGTCATTATTATTATTGGTGGTAGCAGTAGTGATTTGTGTTATACCTTAGTTACTAAACTGTTCTCAACCTGTGGGTGTTGCATTCTTTTGATTCTCCTTCCCATTCCTCCAGGAGCAGAGGGAAGAAAAAGGGGGAAGTGGGTGAACAAACTGCATGGCTGATTTACAGCTTAAACCATGACTGGGCCTCATCTACATGGTTTTTGGATACTTAAAGATTTGATTTCTTCACTCTGACTCTTAGTCTAGGGAAATGAGGCTGATTTGTAATTCTGCTGTCTGTCCCTTTCTGTCCTTACTTTTGAACATGCTGGCCAGTTTCATCTCAAGGCTCTGAAAAATTTTGTGAAAAGTAGTATTTGGAACAGGGGTCCAAGTCAAGCACAAAAGTGAAGGAGAGATTTCGATACAAGTTCAAGTTGCCTTTTTTAAATATCACTTTGAGGGCATGTTCAGCATGGGCACTGTGAGGAGCCAGCAGGAGAGAGTTTTTACCCAGCTCTCAGCATAGGATTTGGGGATAATGTGCAGGTATTGGAAATTCAACAGGAAGGGAAGTCACAGAGGCTAGAGAGCAGCTGGTTTTGCTATTGCTGATGCATTGTATTTGTAATGTAACTAAGGTTGCTGAGGACTGATTACCTTACTGTAGCTAAGTAGCTACTGTAGCACCAGATCCTGCGAGTGTGATGCATGTGTATCATTCAGTTCATCTGAGGTCCAGAAAGACAGGAGCAGTGAAGAATTGAAAAGGAAAATATTTATAGTAGATCAAGATGAGCAACAGGGATCATCATGTTGTCTGGATCTATTTGTTTTATAGTAGATGAAGGCCTGAAAAGCAGAAAATATTTCAGCTCTGATAGGTTGACATATCAAGAATTGAAGTTATTGAAATAAGAAGGATGTTGCTGCTATGAGCATGGAGAAAAGGAAATAACATTAAAGGAAAAATACAAACTGTTCAGCAATAACTGCAAAGTTTAGGATTATGCAAATACTCATCCATCCAGGGCAGCAGATCAAAAGTGTTATTAAATATGTAGGGCTAAACTGATGGAGATCAGTTTGGTATTCAGATGTAGATTTGTGAGCCATTTACTTAGAGGTAATAGTTATATCAGTGTGAAGAGAGGAGGCTCCCTGAGGATAAGATACAGAGGATGAGGCCCAGGATAGAGCTTTGAAGAGCTCTCACAGACAGCAGACAAGAGACAGAGGAGAATGAGGAGCCATTAGAGGGTGGTGAGAAATCCATATATGTGCTGGGCTGCAATGTAACACAGAAAGAGCTTTGTTAGAACTGGTGAGCATCAGAGGTGCCCTGGGCTTGGTCCTTGCAATCTAAATCAGACTTAAGGGTGTTTGAGCTTGCCTGTTAAAAACAAATTGTACATCTCTACCTTATGGTAGAGACATAACTTCAAAACCAAGGGGACAAAGCCAAGATGAGTTTTAAAAGAGAAAAAGGGTGACAAGGAAGGGTGAGAGCCAGGAGGGAGAAATATAGTGGGGCTGTTACAGAGCTGAGGAGGGGATGAAACTGAGTGAGATGGATGCAGCGTTCAGAAACCAGGGTGGGTCAAGGAAGAGGTGCTAATTGTGAGTAGCAGTATTAGGTTCAAAGGCATGAGGCAGAAATTTACATACCAAGGAAGGCCTAGGACCTGGGTTTTGTGCGTATGGCTGGTGTTTACTGCAGTGAACTTGCATACTAGTAGGTGAAGATCATGGCTCCCCTCTCTTCCCTCCCACATCTGTTTTTAATCCCAACAAAACAGATCCCTGAACATCTCCACTTAATGCTTCAGGCAGCCTTTTTTTCCCAGAGCAATACCACTTTGCTTATGCCCGGTGCCCTTTGTTCTGCAGAAGATCTTGGCTTTTCTTCAGGCACAGAATCACAGAATCCTAGAATAGTTAGGGTTAGTCATCACTGAAATGCACTTGCCATAGGAGGAGGAAGTAGTCTGTGGATGGTGGAGTCTAGCCCTTTGGTGCAGGGGCAGGAAGAGAGACTGCCCCTCTTGCCATGGAATAGCTTTTGAGGAACTGCATTTTCTGAGGACCAGCCTGGCAATCCCCACACGAATACTCTTTCACTTTTTTTATAGAAATGTCAGAGAAGCAGCTGCTGATAGGCAAGACATCTCCATCAGTTGCGTGTGAAAAAACTTCCTTCCCTTTCCAGTCCACCTTCCACTCATAACCATAACTCCCAAACCAGGGTCTCCTGAGCACCAGCTACTCTTGTTTTAACTCCAGACACAGCAGCTGAGATTCATGTGAAATTCTGTTATCTGAAGTTGTATGTATCGGTACTCACTTGGCTCTGTTACATAGTTACTTATAACCTTAGCAGCACGAATTAGATGCGGAGCAGCAGATGCCAAAGAATCTGGAATAAATTCAGGTACTGTACATGATTTCTGAGCAAGAGAAGAATGTGTATAGGATAGATCTATAAAAATGGAGTTTGTGACTTGGGAATGAGAAATCATTATTTATTTATAACATTTCAGGTGGTTCATCCTAAAGTAAAATGATGTTGTCTGAAGCAGACTTCCCCCTCCCTCCCGTAGCAGAGACAGGGCATGGGTATGGCCTTGGTTTGAAATTCAGTTTTATTCTTCACTAAGAGCATAATGTTCTTTGTAAAAAGTACTCCAAGGGAGCCCCACAGTATTAGCTTGCTGGTTATGAAGCAGATGGATTATGGATAGAAAGCAATCCATGTAGCAACTGGTGCAAAGGAGCTGGTGTATTGTGAATAGACAGGTGACTCTTCAGACAGCAGGCTTCTTTTCACATGCTTGGCAATGTGAAGAAATAAGCTTCTTTGGGTAGGGCTAATGCAAAAAGGTAATCTGAATAGCTATTTTATAAGAGGGGTCCTTAGGAATTTATTTCAAATTAAGTATTTCCAGTTATGTCTGGAATAAAAGTTGATAATCAGGAAAAAATCTAGAGTTGTTAACCACAAACATTTCCATGAGTGGAGAAGTCTTGGATATTATATTGGCAGTCTCTTGCTACCCCAAGAGGGGTGACTGCTGTAGAGA
Organism: Psilopsiagon aurifrons; assembly: GCA_025447955.1. NCBI lineage: Eukaryota > Metazoa > Chordata > Aves > Psittaciformes > Psittacidae > Psilopsiagon > Psilopsiagon aurifrons. The sequence continues at coordinate 23,877 of JAOEHY010013553.1, read as the reverse complement.
ATGGGAGACCTGTGTCAGTTCATTTTTAGCAGCGCAGGTAAGGAATGCTGGACAGTACCATCGGTCTTCATGCTTTTCAGCAACCTCAAGGTGAAAAAGCAAACCACAGCATCGCTTCTTTCTTAGAAAACCTGGGGTCGTTCAGTCATGTAGTTTACAAACAGTAATGGCTGAGGTCACATGCCAGTGTGGTCAGGGAGTCTGCTATTTAATCTTGTAGTTGTAGTGGTGTGCTCTTGAAGCTGTGTCACTGGGACAGGTACTTGCCTGTAGGAATTGGAAGTGGTCTTCAGGAACCATGATGCCTTGTGTTGCCAACTCCTTGATTGCTGTGAACTCATGTTTTCTTCATGAAGATAGCTGCTGGGGGAGCAGGTCCTGCTTCAGCTATGCCAAAGAACAAATCCTGATTTATCTTAAAATGTACTTAGAATGCAATATGCAAACAGAGATGTTTTATTGTCTGTGGAAATATCAGTCATTAGCAAAGCTCATATAAGTCTAGTGTACAAAATTGTTCTTTATGTTGTATGTAGTTCCACATAGCTTATTAGTATTGTAATATACACTTAGACACAGAGCAATATATTTGCTCTTTGAAAGGGGTGCAGGTGTGTTTGGCTGAGGCTATAAGTTGCAGACCTGTTTTCTATCACCTTGCTCTTGTGTTGTCATTTATATCAGTGCAAGTAGGTGTAAACTGCTGCTAATTCAGGGAGGTGGCAATGACTGCCCAAGGTGCAGAGATGAGAGAATCAGACTTTATATCTCTAATACCCTGCAATGCATTGCAAAATTTTCCATGTTAAGTTCTTTTCCAGACCACTTTTCAAACAAACAGCTACATCTTGTGGTGGGGTTTTTAGTTGGTTGGTTTTGGAGTTTTTTTCTTTTTTTTTTTTTTAAACAGAAGAGCATACAGAGTCTCTTTATCAAAACTCTTTTTGAGTATCTCAGTAATAGTGCTCAAATCAAATGTAAAAGCAGCACTTATCGGAGCAGTTGCTAAAAGTTATTTGTAGTTAGGTTTTGTTTTAGTTTTTTAATTCCTCCTTAAAAGCATCCTCAGTTTTGTCTGACATATGGACCGAAGACCCACACATTCCATTGTGAAAGTATCCCTAATGATGTGCTAGTTCTCAAGGATGTATCAGAGTGCTGCAGCTAACACCCGATAACACTGCTCACTCCAGTGCTGGCACACTTTGCCTGCTGGGTGCAAAATCTCTCCTGAAACAGATCTGAAGCAAGTAGTAGGGATCTCCATTGACTTGCAGGACCATGCAGCAAGCAGCATAAAAATCAGTTCTCACTCATTCTCCTCTTGTCAGGAAGCCAGATAGAATTCCTGATCCTTTCCTTCTTCAGATGTCTTCTTTTTTCTCGTTTCCTGCCCGCAGGAAATGCAATTGTTATTTGTCTTACAAACCCATAGGTTTTTTTTTTTTTTTTTGAAGAGCATAATAGTTATGCACTGTGACAAGATTCTGCTTTTTACTTTTTCACACGACTGAAATTAAAGCAACGTTCCTATGTTTACTATATTAACAAAGATGAGTGGAGCTATAATGAAGGTCTTTGCTCTGAGACTGACTTTTCCTTACCTTCTGTTTTGTCAAAACGAACACACCCAATTAAAGCAATGAAAGTCTTGAAGTTAAGGCTGCGTGCGTCTGACAAAGAACTATGGGATGCACATGCACAGGCTTGTGGAGGTTTCTGGAGATAATTCCTCTTCCTTGCTTTAACTCTGGTTTGCAGGCTGCGTGAGGTTATAGCAGGAAGACAACTACAAGGACTTTTGTTATTTGCAAAGTACAATACATAGCTAACCTCTGGCACTGGGTCCAGGAGGCTGGTCTGCTGCTTTCTCTCTTTGCTCAGCTGGCCTCCTGGTTAATCTGCCTGCTGTAACGGGGATGTTTGCAGTTACTTTCCCTCTCAGACGCAGCTTGTGGTGTTCTGTATGGCCAGAACACAGATAAGATTGCCTGTAGGTTTCTTTAGTTAGACCAGCTGGAAAGAGGAGATGGTCTCAGAGGCACACAAACTCTTCTCCAGGTGAAGACAAATAAGCTTGTAGTTTGAAGAACAATTACCAGACTTCAGAGGGTGTTTTCTCCCTGACCGCTCTTCATCTAGTCCTGTCTTTATTTATGGCATCTTAAGGCTGAGTCCATTGTACTTCATCCAGCTGTCTCACTGACAGGGCAGTGACTGAGTGTTTGGCCAAAGCAGGTAGTTCAGAGAGGCATTTGGTTTTGGTAATGACCTCAACTATTATCATTTGAAAGTACTCTTGGTAAAGTACTCAAGTGAAGTGAGGTATCTCTGTTAAAGTGACTGGAGCAAATCTACAGCTATGTGTGCTTAGAAGCATTAAAAAAGTAGTGGTTGAAAGGGTCTTCTGAAGGTTTCTCGCCCAGATTCTGCCCCAACTTCAGATCTAGATTATGTTGCTCAGGATCTTTTCTAGTTGAATTTGGCCTGTCTTGTTATTCTGAATCTGCCTGCTGCAAGGTGCAGAGTTTCACAGGAAATTTTAAATTAGATCTGTTACAAAATTGAAGTGCACTGCATCCACACCTTTCACTGCATCTACAACTTTGTTGCTGCAGCTGACTGCATTCATCATGTTGTGACTCAGCACATCATTGGAATAAGCTTTTTCATCTAAGAGTCAGTAAATACTTGGAGATATTGACACAGACTTTTGCCTGACAGTTGCCATCAACTGATCCAAATCAAACCTACTTCATGGATGACATTTCCTTTGCTGCCTCAGCCATGAAGCTTTGCACCTGTCGTTCATGCCTGGAAGTGAAAATATGCAAATACCTTACGCTCCTTCCAGCGCAGCCAGATGCAGACATTTCTGGAACACCAGTGCAGGGCTTCTTGTATACTGCTCCTGAGAGCTGCAGGTAGCAGGAACTTGATCAACAGTGATTTGAAGCAGATAGAGGAAGCTATGGGGGCAAAGAGTGAACCAGTGCAACGGTACTACTGTAGGTCTCATGGAAGGTAACAACCACTTGGAGAAAAAACATCGTGTTTAGGGTTTTATCAGAACAGCCTTTGTGCAGAGATTAATAGTGCCCTCTCTATCTCCCCTCTTTCCTATTGAAAGAGGGGTAATGTGGCCTGAACAAGGCTTTAAATCTCTGTTTCCGAGCCCTACACTTTCAACTCTTGGTCTCTGATCCAGATCTTGTACCTTCAGGTATGCCCACCTTTTATGAAAGATGTCAGAAAGAACCACTGTAATTTTCTAGCTGGTAAGGAAAGAAAAAAAGTATTTCAACAGCTTTGAGGTTTTGCTTTCAACAAAAGTAATTTCAACAGCTTTGAGGTTTTTAACAATCAGTTTACCGCAGTTGCACTAAGTGATGGGTTGGTGCTACAGCTAAGCTGACACAGCAGCTATTGTTGTCAAGACCTGCTCCCCTCCCCTTCCTGTCCTTGGTCTCCTGCTAGTACTTGTCTGACACAAAAGTGAGCCAGTTCAGAGAGCTCAAACAAAAAGAAATAATAATCCTTTTTTAACATTTTGAGTGTTTCTTTTTTCTTCTCCTGGTTTGTCTCCCTTAATTGTGAGCTACACCAGGACTGTAGTTTCACTATAATTTTGGATTGATGTAAGTGGGCTGCGCAAAGTGGAGTTGTCACCACCAGCTCTTCCCTGCTTGTGTTCATTCTGGAATTCAGGCCACCTGTGCTGGGAATCAGATCTTGGTGCTGGCCTGAAGGAAAATCATCTCCCCACTCTGCTTCCTAATTTTTGTCAGATTAGTTTTGACCTGGTTATCTGATATGACTTACTACATAGCTGTGCAAGTATTAGAAGGAGGGATCAGCACCTCCTTTGGCCAGTAAGTTCTACTCATTTTGAGAGAGAGAGATCATGGAAGGGCTACTTCAGCTATGCCCATGTCAAACTGGCCCCATTTCACTGCCACTAGGGCATTTACTCTCTGCTTCCACTGGAGGTAAATGAGAGCAGAATACAATCCAATAGAAAGAACATATGTAGGATAAAAAGAGTGAAATACGGAAAAAACCCAGAATGTGGTCCTGTTCAGAAGTTTCTTTCATTTTCTTTCAAAGAAATGAAGATTGTCTTGAATAAGGAAAATATAATCTCTAAACCAGTCTTGCTTGTTAAATTTTTTTTCCTAGGTGAAGATGCACTTTATTTGCCCCTTGACGTGCTATCCTACACCATCATGAGTTGAATATCCTATTTATAAAACACATCCTTCTGACTTTGCTTTCTTTCTGCTGCCCACAGTGCCTAGCCAGAGTGCAGAGATCGGCATGCTGCCAATGTTCGCCTCCTTGTCATGAACACACAAAGCCCCAAAAAGAAACTGAGCAAATATTTCCTAAGGTAAGTGTGAAAATCCCAACCCTGTCTGGGTCCTTTCAGCTGAATTTTTCTCTATAATTATTAAGCTGAGTGTAATAAAGACCATGCTTGTCAGCAGTTTTTTCCAGCGGCCTAACCGGTGTTGCACTTGGTAGCCATTTCTAGGGTTACTCATAAGTCAGTGGGTGGTTTGGTTACGCTTTGCTTCAGAGCACTTCAGAGCTGATTTTGTTGCTTAAAAACGTTATCTGGCTAAAATGGAAAATATTTGTAACTTGTCAATCCCTGCCTGTTGAAGAGGCAGTTGTTAACCATCCTTTTATTCTAATTTCAATACAACTCTGATTTTTTAAACAATAAAAAATAATCTTTAAAAGTCATTCAAGGCATATTTTTTGGCTTTAATCATAATTTATTCATTTGTTTGTAAGGTGCAGAGGAGTAGTTCAGTCTTGCACGACATGAGGCTAAGGTACCACTTGAGTTGTGAAGGTCTTGCCTGTGTTTTGCACATAGAGAGGAATTTCAAGCAGTGACTATACTGTTCCCCCTCCTCCAGGCTTTCCAGTGAAGTTCCCCATTCTGACTCTCTCATTAAAAAATACATTATAATATCACTAGTCCTTAATGTTGTGCATATACTGGCTCCAAACAAGGTGGTTGTCCTCCTTCTTCACTGCTGAGGATGAAACAGTACATTTTTTAATTGCTTTTTTCCCTGCAGTTGGTAGATACTGGGAGAACTTTGTCCAAATGTCATATCTTTGTTGCACAGGATATTATTCAGGCCTACATTTAGTCCCACCTTGAAAATAGAATAATGTTTAGCTCTGTCTGCTCCAGGACAGATATTTCCATTCTTCAGGCATAAGGGTTGAAGTAATTTCTCAGCCAATATTTGTGCTGCTCCCATAGAAGGATCTCTCACTGGATCTCCATTTTTTCTTATCTTCAAAGCTCCTTAAAGCTTTTCTTCTTCATTACAGTACTTCATATTGCCTTGCTTTCCAACTGTCCTCATCTATTTTCTTCTCCACTGGCTCCTGTATGTTGCTGCCTAAGCATTGCACAAGTTCTCTGAGCTCATCCAAAGCACCCAGACCATGGTCATCATAATAGACCACACTACTGCCCTGATTGGAATGGATCTTGAAGCCCTGTACAAGTTATTTCTTCCTCTTCACTGATTCTTTCTCTGTGTACCTACCTCTGGACCAGCTTGAGAGGTACAGCTCCTTCTTGAACATTAAAAGCAATTATTGTTACATAGAAACTACTATACACAAACCGTAGTTGCTACTCATAGAAACAGATGTCTAACTTATTCAGGAGCACAAAAGAAAATAGGATCTTAAGATACTTAAATTTCAGCTTTACCTGGAAGCGATGAAGTCTTCCAAAATGCCTTCTAATTCTTTACTAAAGAGCACTGCTTCCCCCCTTTCCCACCATGATCTTGTTCTGTTACCTGAAATATTTTATGTGCTCAGAAATTGGGTCTCTACTCCGGCACAAGAAAAAATATATATGAATGAGAGCTATGGGGCAGCACTGAGGTGTGGCAGCTGCAAAATATGGTCGATATCAGGACTTCAGAATTAAGGAGCAGACTGCTCTGTTGGTTTGGTTTTGGGGACTTGGGAGGATTTTGTGTTTGGACTTTTCTGCATGTGTGTGTTGTTTGTTTTTAATTTACATGGCTTCCTTCTTGCCACCTTGATATCTACCTATACCTATACCATAATTCTTATGCTCCAACTTACAGTAGAAGATTACTCAAAAAAAACCACCCAAACTTTTACTATTGCAATAGAGAAAAGTGGTTTTGGTTTGTATTAGGATTTTTTTTTTTAACTAAGAGAAAAATTACCAGCACTAATTATGCTTTTAAACACAATGATCCTCTGGTCTGAAAGCTGGCTTTATGGACCATTGTTGACAACAGCAATAAAAAGAAAACCTCAGCTGGTTGATTTGTTTCTTAATAACATGGTGCTATATTGTTTGCCTTTCAAGGTTCTTAGCTGAAACAGTTTTCAAACATCAACTAGTTAATCTTTGGGCATTCCATTGGCTGGATAGTCCCTAAAATGGGGTCATATTTGGTGTTGTATTTACACCCAGTGTACACTGAAATGCACTGTAGAGCTTAGAGCATTATTTGAGATAAGGCAAACTTGTGGAAGCAGATGAAATTATCTGAATTGAACAAAAGTAACAGCTAAAAATTGACTCTTATGAACAGCACTGGGGGAAATGCCCACAAAGAGGACCCTGTTTTTTTACAGATTTTTTTCATTCATCTCTCCAGGACAATAATGCTTTTTCTCGCTGTGCCTGGCAGTCTTGTTCCCTTTGATCACCATCTCACAGTCTTGCAGTTTCACTTCTCACTCTGGCTGTTCCCTCAGAATTCCTCCCACCTTCCCCTTGATTGCCAGATCAGACAAGATTTAGCCCTTGTCATATTACCATGGATTTATCAAGTTTAAATGTTCTTTAGCGTTTCTTTGATTAGAATTGACTGAAAATGGAAGAAATTAAGAAATAGGAAATATATGTTTGAACTCCACTGGTTTTCACAATTGGGTTTAAGTTTCGCAAACTATCAGCTTTTCTGATAGTCTTGAAATTGTTACAGTTTGAAAACTTAAAAATAAAAGCATATAGACATGGCTATAGCTTGTATTTGTTTCCATTGCTAAAAGCTGGCCAAACAGAATTAAAGGAAAATTACAAACCCCAAATATTTCTAATTGAAAAATCTGGCAAACAAGTCTGGGAAAATCAAGGTGCACTAGAAATGTCTTACTCTCTGAGTAAGCTAGCAGGGTTGTAAGAAGCAGGATAGCCCTTCTAGCCTTGTGCTCTATCCCAGTTCAAGTAGGAGACTGAACATTGCACTGCATGTATGTCTCATTCAGTCTTGGGGTTAAAGCCTATAATTTCAAACTAAGGAACACATAACATTAAATGTTGGACAAATAAGCTGGTAGATACTGGAGCCTGATATCACAAAGGTACTTGTTTAAATCAAAATATATCCCACAACTCCACAGATACAGAGCAGAGATAACAACAGTGGTCTGCAAAAACTACTTTGCCAGTGTGCAACGTTGAGAACCATTATGTGTTAGAAGTAGCCTAAAGGGTTTAGTATAAAGCAGGGTAAAGCCCTGGTGTGGTACGTGTCACTTGCGATATACAAGTCATCTCGTGTAGCATGTGGCCAGGAGCTGCAGTTACCACTACCCCAGCTGTGCTGGGGAGGGCAGAGCTGAGGCTGGCAGAGAAAATCCCAGAGCACAGTCCCAGATGAATGCTCAGCAGCTGAACCCAGACACGGTTCTTAATTGCCCATGAAGAAAAGGTGAGCACGCCTGGAGGCAAGATGCTTTACTCAGTGAGGTTATAGCTGACTTTACTAACCTGTGATGTGAGGCTTTTCAAAGGAGACTTGTAATGCAGCAAAAATCAGGATGCTGTATGTCGCACTCACTGCTGTAGACAGCATCCATTAAAAAAGGTTGGGAATCTCAGAATGAAGAATCGTACAGAAGGCTGGAGAAAGACAGAACCTGAAAATCAGTTTGAGATAAATCTCTTGTCTCTATTGTTTTTTGTATTCCAATACCTCACAACCCTTAAGATTGCTTTGTTTGCTTGTTTTGTGGCAGCCTTTCGTTGGGAGATGAGGATTGTGCTACCATCACCACCAGAGAAAGGAGTGGTGGTGCTAAAGACTGTATAAAGTGTATGCAGTCATTGAAGAGTTCCATAGCAGAACTAATGATTTACCATAGTGTTCTGCAACACACACCCACCATGCGCAGTCTCCTTCAGCTTTTCAATTTCTAACATGCTTTTTTGTAAACTTGTTTTCTTGTGAGAGCACAGAGGGCTGGCTCATAGACCTCCAGAGCTGTGAGGTCAGAGCTTCTTCCTTGAAAAACTGAGGAAGTTATCATACAGTTGGGAAGACATTTTGAGGCACTACAAACATTGAGAAAGGCCAGTTCATGTCATTTAAGTTGTGGCTTGTGGGTGAAACACAAAGGCTATTGAGATTTGTTGAGTTTAAAAGATTTTGTTCCTTGTGCTTTGCTGTTGAAATACATCTGCTGACACAAGATGGGGAAGTTATTACAGACTGCTGCAGGATGTACAGCTAAAGATTAGTCTGTCGGTCAAAGGATCAAGCAAAAGCAATTATTCATGAGCTCACCTTACTCTTCTTTCTGGCAGCTGGGAATTCATTTCCAGCAAAAATAGAGTTGTTACCTTCTCTATATCTCTTTATTTCCCTGCTGTATGTGAATATTGTGAGAGCTCTATTCCTGAGTTAGGTTTCTGAGCTTTGGTTTTTTTTTTTTAGATACAGGCTATCTTTTTACAGTCCTGGGATGAGCAGTTTGTGTTATATTTCCATGCTGAAGATACTGTCACAGTTATTCACGGTAGTTATTGGAAAAGAAGAGAGACAGTGTCTTACCTGTGAAAAGATCCCTTGAAATTCTGTTGTCAGAACTGGACTTACAAGCATCATGAAATTCATGCACATCACTCCCTATGTCCTTAGAAAGGGCACCTAATCCATTTGTCAGCAAAGCAATGCCATGCCAGTTCTGGGCAAGTTGTAACTGTAAGCATGGGGAAAACCACTCTACATTCTTCACTGTTGCAGATGATGAGGTCCATTCTGGCTCCCACTGGCCTTTCTTAAAGAGTTATCCTAGTATCTCAAAGCTTCAGGTGCCACTCAGTAAGACAACCCAATGCTGAAGTGGTAGCAGAAGCACGATGCCCCTGTTTCTTTGAAGAAACCGTGGGCACTGCTTTTCTTCAGGTTTGTGATTGCTGGTTTCAGTTTCTAGGAATTACTGAATCATAAACACTAGCCTGGGGAAGTCGAGTATTAGGAAAAAGTATGTGAGTGGGTCAAGAGCCTGAAAATCATCTACCACTGCTTGCCAGAGTGGGTATATCCATCATGTAGGTCTAGATGGGTATGTTGTTCCAGAACTAAACATCCACCTTTGAGCTCTGAGCCCCAGCACCTTTGCATCTTTAGGAGTTGTACCAATAGAAATTGTAATTCTCTTACAGAATATGTGTGGACAAATCCCTACTTTGCTAAACATTTAAGGAAGTGATGTATGGATGAACAGCTGAGATGACAGCACAGCCTCAGTAGCAGCCTCAGTAGCTCCTCTTAAACCTCCCTTCACCTCAATATGTTCGTCACTAACTGCTGCTCACAGTTCTTGTCTGCTCTTTGTTAGCATCAAAATACTGCCCAGCTTTAAAATACCGATGCAAAGGGCCAGGATTAAAATACAGATACCTAAAGACTGGGATGCTAAGCAACCTAGGACCTAGAGATTGCAGAAGTACTAGCATCCCACGCCTAACTAGGGGCTCAAGGACAGAGTTTAAAGCCCAAATGCAAGTGTTCAGGCTCTCTCTCCTACTTGGACATAGGGACACTGGTTGAAGTTGGGCAGTAAGTATTTTGTGAAATTTGGGCTATGCCTTGGTGTTTGGATGATTTAGGACCCATTGATTCTGAGTGGAAGAGAATATCATGTGTCACTTCTGTGTCTGGAAAGTAATTCCTGCAGGCTGTTAGTATCAGGCACCCATTTCTAGAAGTCTTGACCTTGAGTTGTTTAAAGTTGTTCCTTGGACACAGTTCACTTGAGCAGCAATGTTTAAAGTGAAGCAGACCTTTAAGTGACTTTTAGGTATTGGTTATTACATTGTTCATTTATTTCAAGAACAGCAATTTTTTTAGCAGTTGATCTCCTCTGCCTTCATTGCCTTCATTGCCCAAATGTAAATGGGTGCAGAAATTCCCAGATTAGAATTTACGATTTAAATGTACCCCTACTGATTTGATTTTTGTTTTCCTCTGTTAAGTCCACATAATGGGAGCTGGCTGCTTATCACTGAGTAAGATCATGGAATGATTTAATGAGGGCTTAAATGAAAAATAAGAGTTTTCATACTGGTGTGATGCAAATCCTGTGTCCAATTAAAGCCTCAAAGCATTTTTTAAAAGCTGTATAAAAGGTGGATCATTTCTGTAAACAGCCCTTAAAGTGAAAACCCAACACCTTTGTTGTGGGTGAAGTAATACGATCTCAAATACCTCTGCAAACAAAGAGTCCCTTGCCTTCTTCAAGCTGCTCTCTCTTTTTTTCAGCAGCTCAGCATGGGGTACCAGAAAAATCATTAACGGGCTCATCTTGCACTTCTGGCTTTTCCACACCTGCGTATCACGATCCCTGCTGTAACTTTATGGACCGTGAGGAGGCAGGTTTGACGCCATGAAACACAGGCTCAGCTAACAGCTGCAGGATGGGCAGAAAGCCAGACAGTAAAATGTAAAGAGGAGGAAGGAGAGGGATCACCTTTGAAGTTTACAAAAAAAGGGAAAAAAAAAAGGCATGACTTTGACCACTTCCTTTTTTAATTAGCTGTCTCAGGTACATTGAGCCACCAGCTGGAATGGAAACTGGTGGGGGTTTGCTGGAAATGCTGGCGATTATAATGTAAGGGTCTATCTGTCTGTGGCTATGACTTTTTTAACCTTTTTTTCTTGTTTGATTTAGTTTTTGCTTTTATTTTGTTGGGGCTTTTTGGTTGAGTTTGGGTTTGTGGTTTGTTGTTTTTTTTTTTTTGGTTAAACTTAACATCCTAGCACAATGTTAGGGGAAAGAGTTTATTCTGTTGAGAAACGCCTGAACTACAGCTAAAATCTGTATCTTGCAAGTGTGAAAAACAGCATTAATGCAGTGTTGAAGGTTAGTTAGGATTTTGATCACACTTCAGCCAGGAAATTCATGATTACCATTCCCATAGCAACCAGGACACACCTCCAGGGTACACAGGTAAAATTTTTTTTATACACGTATCTAGTGTTAACTTTTGGTCAATATCCACACGAGCACCATGAGGTTGTGTTTGATTTGCTCTCCTGTAGCTAAAAGCCAAATTGGAGGGATCCTGTGGAGAAATTGCAGCCACTGCAGGAACTGAACTTTCCTGTGCTCTCAAGAGGCCTAAAGTTCATTTTGGACTACTACGTTCCTTGTACTCTCTAAGCACAAAATACAAGCTGTAGTTGTCATTCGTGTAGGATCTACATGAATTTAACCTACAAGATTGTAAATCACACATACATACGTTGGTATTAATAGTCTATGTTATGGCCCAATCCTTATACACAGAGAAGTTTATCCTAAGGTATAATCCTTGTACATCTTAGGCTTACACTGAAACATGCTTTAAGGGTAAGGAAATCTATCTTTGTCCACAGAAGGATGTGTAATTGTTGATATTAAAACAAGTTATGTCTTCTAAGGGGGATTCAAATTGGTTGTATCTTCTTGCCTACGCAATGGTTGTGATATTTCATGGTAGGGGTTAGAGACCTAAACACTCAAAACATTTTCAGATTCTCCTACTGCAAATTTGGCAAAGGCATTCTTCAAATAGAAGAATGCAACTGGAAAATAAAAAGGAAACCAAACATATTTTTGAAGTGCTACAAATCCCTTAAGAAAGCGCATGTAAAATGCGTCCTAACTTATAATTTTAATAATACACATAATATTGATACTTCAGAACTAAATTGAGCTATCCACCAGGCTGAGAATTTCTATGAGGTGACTATAGACAAGTATAATGCAGTCAAATCTTAAATACATTCAGTGGATATTGCTCATGCCTGGCAAAATTCATTTGGGAATTTATTGAAGATGCAAAAAATCCTTCAGATTGCAGGGAGAGGAAAAAAATCAACGAAATTATCTACTGCTGTAAAGTGCAGAGTGATCTCACAGTAAAGTCCAAGGGAACAATGTCAATGATGTAAAACTTCATTGTGATCTGTAACTGCGATAGGTCTGAGTCTGATTTCTGTTTGAAAGAAAGGAAGAAAGAGTGAATAACGTTGGATATTAAAATAAATCCACTAAATCCAGGTAGAAATGCTTTTTCTTCATACAGGAGCTGAATCTGGTGCAGTGTGCTGGTGTGTTTCAAAATGTTCAAAAAAAGGCAAGAGTGCACCAAGCTGTGTATCATGTTATACACAGCTAGCTTGTATAATTTAAAATATATTTTGGACCCATTCTTTTCTTGTGATGTTTTTTGTACAATGCTTTTAAACAGAAAATAAAAAAAAAAAATGTTTTAGCTCATGTTTCCAAACTGTAGTGGAAATAAAGAATTTAATCCATCAAATATAAAGAAACACTCATTTAGTTTAAGCTATTGTTCTATTTATTTTTACAGAATCTATTTTTAATACTCTAGTATATACTTTAATATAATAACCCTGCCTGTCATCTCTTGGTCTTTGATTTTTCTGTTTTCAGACATAAGAATTAACAGAAAAGCATAGAAGAGAGCATGCGGGCAGATGGCTCTCTCTAGGTGATACATCTCCCAGTGTAGGAGTGTTGATTTTATTTTTTTAAGATCAGGTACTGTGTATAGACTTTATGGGGCTTCAGAAGTAATTTCTGTAGACTGTCTAAAAGGCCTGTCTAGTACTTATGGGCTGTTGCACTTCTTACATTGTTGAGCTTAAGATAATACTTGTTTCCCAATGTCATACCATAATAAAATATTAGTAATACATACTAGGTTTTTGTAGAGGATGGTAGAACTGATAGCTTCACTCTTAAGTTTTTTGTTTTATTTTGTGAAAACTTTGCAAATCCAGCACATTTTTTGAAGGAATAAGGACCTTGAAAAATTCTATTAACCACTGATTTTTTAGGATTACTGGTTATTGGAACTGCAGAACTGGAAAGTTCTTCTAAAGAAAATATAATCTAATCCAATCCACTCCCCTGCCCAACACAGCTTCAGATAATACCCACTCATCACTGAGAGATATTTGTCTAACAGCTTCTCAGGGACCTTCTCTCCCTGTCAAACTTGGTCTAGAGCCCTCCTTGTTCTTACCATGAAAACATATTTCTCAGACTGGGACTTTAACCTTCTTCCTGCAACTTAAACCCAATCCAATTTGTGGGGCTTTTTTTCCTATGGGATAATTAAATAAATAGAAAAAAAAAAAAATCATTTCTTTTCCACTATTGCAGACAACAGCAACTTCAATTTTTTCTTTTTAAGCTAACACCATTTTAATTAATTGCATTTTCTAGACCTCTCTTCATCCTTTTTGTTCTCTTCAACTGTTCGGTGTCCAGCCTGAAGCACCTCACAGAGAACTGGATGCAGTACTCCCCTTGAAGCTGTAATGTAGCATAGAATTGAATTATTAATGTTTTGTGATTTCCAGGCTGGACTTGTGCTCATAGTTCCTCTTGCAGTGTTTGGGTTTGCTAGTCTTGCAACCCTCAGTAGCCACTCAGCTCTCATCTCTGTAGAGCTTACTCTCTAACTAAATGTTTTACAGCCTGTCTTCATGCAGCAGATTATTCTTGCTCATGTGCACTGTCTTGCATTGTCTGTGCTGGACAGCCTGCTGCTTCTTCAGACCATGCTTCCAATTTGTCAAGATCACTTTGCATCCTAAGCCCAGCTTCCCTGTACCCTCTTCCCACTTGGTGTTGTCACAGATTTAATAAATGCATCCACTACTCTGTTATCCAGGTCACTGCATAATACATTATGGACTCTAAGTTTAATACAGGAGGAATATAAATTTATCTTGTCAAAAGGATTAAAGATCTGTGTAGCAGTTCTGATAATGGTTCTCAGAATACGAAATCAGGAACTGCAACAGTGAAGTGTGTGTATGTACAAGGACTTATGGCCTAGAAAAAAAGGAGTTGGGAAGTAATAGAATAAAAAGCAACAAGATCAGTCTTCCTGGTAGCAATACCGCTCCAGTTCCTAATAATGTAGTAGCATATCTAGTGACAGAACTAAGTATTGAATTGGAGATAACAGAAATAATTCTCCTCTCTAGGCTGGTCTCACTTTCCCACATGTCTTTGTTCCAGGTGGTTTGCGAATGTCGTCAGAGTGAAAGTCTAAACCCTGCCATGGATTTTGTTTTTAAACTGCATTACAGACTGGGTTATGGCTGTGTTGCCCTCACCAGCTGACTGTCGTTTTTTATGCTGACATAAAGGAGGATCATCTGTAAGCCATGCCCAGGTGAGCCATAACTGGATTTGTAACTCGCTTTCCACTCTCAGGAAAGTAGAACTGAGTTCTGTAATGTGTGGATCAGAAAGATTGCTTTTCATAAATACAGAAATATACTTATTATTCTTTTGGTACCTTTGCGGCCCTAGCAACAGGGATGTCCCCAAGTCCCACAAGGTAAGGAGAGCAGGTTGCATTTGGTTTGGAGACTGTCCAGGAATTCCAGCATGTGGTGAAGATGGAGAAGGGTGAAATAAAAGGCATTTTTCTTCACATCAGCACTGAATGAGTGCTGAAGTAAACTGCAAGCCACTGTGCTGTTTCATTGTGTAATGCTTCCAATGAGCTTACACATGGGTTTGGTTTCTGTTTTTAAAATACGATCAGTTGTCAAATATTTTTTCAAGGTAAGACTGCTGATGTCCCATTGGAAGAAGGTGGAGTATTACATGCTGAAACACTGTTGGCAGTCTGCAAATCCTATTTATCCTGTTGAGCTCACTCTCTGCTATTTCTGTTTCATCCTAACCTGAATGTTGGATCATGTCCCACAGCTGCTACTTTCTGGGCCTTCTGAATTGCAGAGAAGACCTGAAGAGACTTGGGAGGAGGTGAGTTTTCCCAGCAAAACTGCAGAGCACCGCTTTGCTTTCTACTCACTCCCTCATCCCCTACCCCAACAACAACAAAAAGGGTCTATTTGAACTCTTGTAATTACATCTGTCTGGGAGAGCAGCCAAAGTGTCAAGGTATCAGGATGAAATTCAGGTGAGTCAAGATCAAGTAGGGACTTGAAGGGGCAAAAGGGAAGTAAAAAAAAGTAAAAAAAAAAGTACTGGTCTTTATCATGGTAATCGTACTGAACCTGAAAAAGCTCAGACAAGAGCTGAGTTACTGTGCTATAAACTGCTTCCTGCCACTGTGCTTCACCAGGCGACTTTGCTGAGGGAACCGGGGAGCCGCTCCCGCGGCTTCTGGCTTTGGGGAAGCTTCCCAGACCGCAGGACTCCTATCCCTCGGCCACTTGTGGTTCTCACTCTCCAGAGGTGAAGGAGTAGGAAAAGCTGAAGCAGCAAACGGGCTGAGCGTTCCCCGCAGGGCCGCGGACTGCCTGCGGAGTGACCGTGGGATCGCCGGATGCCGAGGAGCTCCGGGAGCGCCCATCGGAGCCCGGCCAGTGAGAAGGTGTTCCTCAGGCCAGGCTCCAGCAGCATCCCAGTATCCCGCCTATGGAGCTGCCCGGGAAGTTCCATGCCCCTGGGGCATCTAGCCCTTCGGGGGTGCAATCAGGCTTCTAATCAATTAGGCAAATTGACTGCTGGGGCAAGCGATTTCCTATTCAAGGCAATCAGCCCGGATTACTTTAACTCCATATTTCCCAGGATCCCTGACCCTCCCCACCTCGGTACTCTCTTCAGGTGCATGAAAGACAAAACTATGAAAAAGCAGAGGCTCTTCTAGTAACAGGAGATATGCTCTGCTACTGCAGAAACCAAAATAATTCAGTTAAGTGTGGGAGAATTTTGGTGATCCTTTAAAAAAAAAAATGATTTGGATTCATAGGATCATAAAACAGTATGGGTTGGAAGGGACCTCAAGATCATCTGGTTCCAGCCACTCTGCATGGGCAGGAACACCTTCCGCTAGGCCAAGTTGCTCAAAGTCCCATCCAACCTGGCTTTGAACCAGTGCCAATTCAAAGGTGAGGGGACAAATATTCCAAAAAGCAGATAGGAAAACATTTGCTCTTTAAATCCCAGTCATCCAAAAACACAGTGCACATGAGTAATCTCACAATTACCTACAGAACTAGTGCTGTATGTATTTAAACCCATTGGTGCTACAAACATTTATGACATGCTGCCTACCAAATACAACTTCAAAAGTCTTGAGGCCTGAAGTTCCAGGTGAAAGTTAAGATGCACTTTCCTTCTATATTTCTATTTCATAGCAGGGTTATATTTTTACCAGGCTCTTCAAGAAGTTCTGCATGAACAAATCATGGAAGTTCTAAAGACTTTTCATAACTGAGGGTTATGGCCATAGGACGTCACATCTGTTCTTCCTAAACAGTATTTTACATATACCAGGCTACTAGTTTCAGAGGTTGTTTCCAAAGGTGATATCAGGCTGCACAATTGTGTCAGATTAAATTTGCTATTTCAAGAGTTTTATTCAGTATAACTTCTTGCCCAGTGAGCGTTACCTACGGGACACAAAAAACAGCCCACGCATTACTGTAATCAGTTGCTTTCAGTGCAGAGCTGAGCAGCCCACCAAGCATATGGTCCTGCTCTTGCTTCTATACACTCCTACCAGTTGCATTAGTCTCACTCTAAGTGGAAGGCAGAATGCTGAAGGTGGTGTAAATGAGTCACCGACACCAGTAATTTATATATAAAAAGTAGATGCCACATTAAGAATAAATCTTGAAGTCTTCTGCAGCCTGGCTCCAGACCCTTAGGTTACAGCCTTAGCTTGCAGCTAGTTCTCAAGTCACTCAAGAATTTTAGAGATCAAATATCTCTGAAGAAATAAAATACTTCACTGATTTTTTTGGTCAGATTTTCTGCCTTCAGGAGGTCAGATTTTCTTCCTTCCTTGCTGGATTCATACAGAAAAGCAAAACCAGGAACTCTCTGAGTTCGCCAGCATACACATATAAAAATTCAAGGTTGCCTGCAATCAAAATCTGATACTCAAAGTCATTAATGACAGTTGATGTATTAATTGCAAATTATGAGCTGAGCATTACATGCATAAAAGTGATGCATATTAAATCTCTCTACAGCTATTCCAGTATGGTAGAAAATGGTAATTTAACCATAGGGGTTTTTTTACGTTGGATTTTTTGTCGTCGTAGCATTTCCACATCTATTCAAGGCATTCATGTGAATAGAAATTACAGGTAATTAAATATCAGGTGTTACACACTATTATAAAGCAACGTTTATCTCCTAGTTGAACCAAATATGCAAATTCCTTTAAGTAGACTCACATTTTATGATGTTTATAATGATGACAGTTTATAATAATCACAATTAATTTTTAATATTGTCAGTTTCTTTTTTTTTTCTTACCTTACAGAACTTCTAAAAGGAGCAAAAAATATTTCCAATGTGAAAGGCACCTTTTTTACCTGCATCATATGTATCATCTTGCCTGCCTTAATGTGGCGTCGTCACAGATGTCAGTTACTGTCATTATATATGAAGATATTTAATGATATCTTGTATGAAGATATTTTCAGGTCTTCTGAGTTTTATCTCAAATAACAAATAGATCCACTGTTCAACAGATTTCTGTTGAATTCTAGCAGAAGTTATTATACTAACATTTGCTTTGCAGCACTTCTTTTTGTTTCCCCATTAGCAAAAATGATGACAGTGTTTTATTCACGGTTGTTGATCTGTGAGTGCCAAAATGATGGAATAGAAAAATTTCGCAAACATTAAAAATCATTAAAATCAGATGAGTCTACTGCTCCCATGTTAACCATGTGCAAAAAAAATTAAGAGACCAGTTAGGTACCTGAAAAGCTGATTAAACTGCAGATTTATTTCCCCACATGTAGCACCAAATTTCAGCAAACCAAGGTTATAAATCTGCTGTTTCATTAATTCATGTTTCATGATTTAATACATTTCTGTTGGACCAACAGGCCTTAGAGACAGAGAACCAGATCAACATTTAAAGAAAATCCCAGTCACATTAAGACCAGATCACTGTTCCCATTTCAAAGTCTTTTTTCAACTACCAGAGCAATAAAATAGCCATGTAATGCATCTTGATCTAGGCATGTGAACTGGAGGATCAGAGTGGCAACTTGAATTTTTTGTTGTTAAAAAGTCCTCTCTTTATGGAACCCCAAACTTTGTTTGGAAGCTTTAGGATCTCATTGCAAACATCTTGTCTGAGCTTTTCAGAAACACTTACGAAAACAAATAGCTTTCTTGACTGTAACATTGCCTCCTGAAGATGGTGAGCAGTTATAGTGTTTTAATGGTTCCTCATGCTTATTAATGTTTTTGTCAAGGACAGATTCACAGCATAGCTCCATTTTAAATAGGAAGCTAAGGTATTTAAAATTTACACCTAATCCACATATTTTTTTTTCTGTGCAGCTTGTTTCCAAACTTGAGCTCTGTGGAAGCAGTTGATTTTATGACAGAAGACTCTCAGTCCTTCAGAAAAGCAGCAGACCATTTGTAGCATTGAGGAAGAACCATCACAGACCAGGTATGCAGAGGCACAGTTTTTCAGGGTAGCTCCACATTTGGATCCCAGGCATGCTGTATTGCATAAGGGATAGTGATCTGGCAGTAATGATGATATCTGCTCTTTATTCAGAAACTGATTATTCCTTTCCTCCAAAAGTATCTCCTTCAGCTGAGCTGATAGTAAAACTGCCAGAAGACTGGAAGGGCAGGAATTCACATCTTCTGTTTGCAGCCTCTCCCGTTCTCCATGAATTTTAATTGAAAGAAATTTAAAGAAATCACCTCCAAGCAGAAAATAATAAATCATAAGTAGCTCTGGATGTAAATTTCATGGTTTGGTTACTGTGAAGTTTAGAAATGCTGCATTCTCAAGAACTAACCAGAAAAAAACAACAAAAAAACAGATTTATTTTTTTAGATCCTCAAGAATCTAAAATTGGGGTTTAATATCAGTAGATAAGTAGTACTTACAGATAAGCCTTTCAAGCAAACGATAGGATCTTAGGTAGCAGAAAATAAGCTGGGAGAGCTACATGCTTTTGAAAAATAATGAACTAAAGTAAGGCTTAGGGTCCTAACAGGACACCCGTTTACACATATGAGTCCGGAACTGTAGACTAACAAGGATCAGGATTCAATTCATATTTTTATGGTACACCAGAAGAGGGAATGCTGGATATTTGCTACTAATAAGGTAGCCAAAGGGAAAATCTGAGAGTAAAGACCCATTTTGTTCAAAATAGATTTCTGATTTTTTAAATATATGAACAAATATTATATTGTCTAAAATAAGAATCATTATTTCAAGTAATAAAACAACTAAATGTTTCTCTTGTTTTGCTAATTTTTTACAGAAAAGTAGCAACACCCATGAGTGGGTTATGGTAGTCTCAGGTTGTGGGACATTCTCACTGAATTCAGGGACGTATGGCTCTTCTCCAGAAAAATACAACCAGCACATTTAGACAGTGTTCTTTCACAGGCTGTTCTTCCATGATTTCTTCAATTATTTCTTTATACTGTGTACTTAGCAAGCAGAGTGCATTAGAGGTATTAATTATAAGGGCTACTCTGGCAGAGCAAACCCACATAAAGCAGTAGTTAACTTTGTCAGCATCTATCTCACCTGTTTTTAAGCACTTCATTTAAACATCTAACCTTTTGCCTGTCATCTCGTCTACCCACCCTCTGTCACTCGTGAGGAATCAGGGCTGGCTAACTCAGAACTGAGTTAGCCATGAATCTCACTCACCATGCTAACTGGCAGAAATATACTTTCATATTCATTCTAAGATTAAGTCTAAAACTGTTATCGAGACTTGAAGCTGGTGAGTAGTTCTAGTAACTAACAGATATTATCTGCCTCCTGTGGTAAAGATACATTCAGTTCTGAGCATGTTAGTGTTGCCATATTTTAGCTTGGGAGTATTCTCTGAGGGTGCAGAGTTTTTTTCATTACTCAAAACAGTTTTGTGTTTCTTCTATCTTAAGGTGAATCATTTATTTCCAAGAGAATATAAATCACCAGGTGCCACTGAGAGAGTGATGGAGGAAAGCACATTTCCAGTTTCAGCCAGAAAGAAGTAGCAGGGAAAGCATTGCAAAAGATCTGTGAAGTTTTCAATGAATTGAGAAATTAAAATAATGAAGTCACAGAAATGTGAATATATTTCCTCCACATGATGATTTGAATCAGCATATTTCCTAGATTGCAGCCATTCTTGCAGGAAACCCAATCTAAAGTTTATTTTGACAAGAATAATATTAGTTCCTGTGAGTAAAGTGCCCCTGCTCTTTCATTCTCTGGCTGAAAGCAGAAACCTGATCTATAATAAACAATAAGGTCTCCAATGCCTTTTTCCTCTTGTAACTGTGATTCAGAACAATGCAGTTCTTAAAGTAATCACACATTCAAATACAAGTAGGTGTGAGCTTTCAAATATACTGAAAGTGAATATTCAGAACATCACATCCTGGTGTTTGCTTCTGATGTTAAGAAAAACCTGCTGTGCAGACCAGGATGCATGTTTTCAAAAGTCTATAACTTCATTATTTTGAAGCCAGATTTCTTCAAATGAAGCAAGGCACATATTTACCTTCCAGGGATTTCTGCCACTTGTGCCAACTTTGATACCCTTAAAAGGGACTAATTTTGAGTTTCCTTGCAAGCAAAAACATATGCAAAATAAGTTTCACAGCTCCTTTTTAAATAAATTTATTTAGGTGTTCTGGAGAAACATTTTACTAACAGTTTATCTTCAGTTGAGGCAGAGAAGTTTTGATATTGTGAAGAGATGTTCAAAATTAATGGAGATAAAAAAATGAATTTGCTATAATAGAAAATTTATATCTCATATAATTATTTTGTGAACATATCACTATGTTGTAGACATTTAAATTAGGTCTATTAAACTAAATGCTGATAGCAAGACTTTTCAGAGGAGTTTTTAATGTAACTTACAGTCCAGAGCATCAGAAATCCAGTGACAGTGCTTGAGCTGCACAAGAAAAACACCTTGTGCCTTTGACTCTTCCAGAGGTGGCTCTGTGCTGGTATATTGGTCTTCATTTATTCTACATCATCATATTCAGTTCCATAACTCTGCTGTACAAAACTTGGAGGCTTTGTCCAATTTCTGATCAATTTAAGGGAGATCACTCAAGTTGGAATGCAGAAATACGAACTCCAACTCTACTGCCTGTGTATAGGCACGATATTAATGCTTTTCCCATAAAAGGTAGTATTATGAACTTTAAAAGTAAAGGTTTTAGAATGAGATCTGGTGAAAAATGAGAATGCATGAAATTTGAAGCATTTTCTTTTCTCCAAGCAGAAAAAATGTAAAATATTTTGGTGTCCTGTTTCCCCCCAAAAATAAATCTCAAGATTCAGTCTGGCAATAAGAAAGCTGCAGTTTGACTTGAAAACCCAAGAAACTCCCTCAACTAAACCACTGATGTTCTAGGTTCAGATTGTTGCAATGACACCAAGTAACTCTGGGTCAGCTCAGTGTTAACCTGTATTCTTATTATGTTCCACTGAAAACAGCAAAATAGCTTCCTGTGCTACCATCACTCATGAAACCTCTAGAGCGTTTTCAGGGGAGGGACCTCATTGCATCACACACAAATATACGATATGCTGTCCAGCCAAGGGAGCCCCCGTGGGAATAAACCACCATTGTTACATGGAGTTTGGCTCTAAGGCATGCAGGCAGGCTCCAAACATTTAGACCAAATCATAGTATTAGGGCTCAGATTTGACTTAAAATTAGCTTTTTTCTTTCTTTCTTTTTCTATCTATTTTTCCAGTTCAAATTGTACATGTTTGGTGAAAATGTTTACTTCTGCAAATATTGCATTTTTCTCCCCTCTTAAGTAAGTAGCAAGTGCTAAATTATTTTTGAAGAAACTAATATAACTACAGTGCTAATAAACCTTTTGTTGAAGACCAGTACTGTTAATGTAAATGGCTTAATTCTGCAACACGGTGATGAATCTTTGTTTGGTTTTTAACTTTAGGAAGCTAAGTCAAGCTTACGCACTGGAATTATTATGCAGATAAAGAAGAAATCTAAACTGGAAAAGAATTACTAAAATGTAGAAGCTAGAAATTGCCTTTATATAATTTCTCAAAAAGCTACGTCAGGTACAGGTTATATATAAATACTTGGAAGTCTTGGTATTAATAATCATCCTGGTCCTACCTGAAGGTAAGAATTTTTGCTGTTCCTTTATCTTCCTGCTCTGTAAGAAATCTGCGAAGTAATTTTTCAGAATGATTGGTGTTACTGCAACTGAAAGCTTCAACTGGTATCATGAAACTTGAATTTCTCCATTTGAGCTAATGCACTCACAGAACTGAAAATCAGCATGCCAGCTATTTTATTAATTTTGTCCTGCTGCTAAGTTTTCCAGTGTAAGACCTTCCATGTACCAATATGTACAAGCAACAAGGCTGAATATGAATCAATAAATGAAGTTTCCCAGGAAAGAGTATAATGAGCATATTCAGAAGTCTGTTCATATTCTTGTTATGTTGAAGAAAAAAGTTTTCAGTTTCATTTTATAAAAGACATTATACCTCATATAGGAGTAAGGTATACTTGCCCAGTAACTGCTTAGAGAATTAAACAGACCACAGAATCTGGTAGCAGAGACAAGACACGGGTGTATGAGAAATCATAGCTCTTGCAATGGGAGAGATAAGGACACTTTAAAGAATCAAAGAAGGTCAGTGGAGAAAAAAACCTCTCCTAGGTGGACTACTATCTGTTTTAAATATTCAGTAGATAGATTGATAGAATAGATAGAATATTGAACAGAAATACTCACTGAGAGCTAGGAGTTTCAACAAAAGGAAAAACTTAATCATGATGGAGAAGGAAACCCCAGAGTTGTGTGTTGCCCTCACTCTTTAGAAAATGAAATGGATGGCAAATTGGTTTTCCTGTCATAGCTGCAAACTGCAAGGCAAATTTAGCCAGGCACATAAGCTGCCTTCCAGGTCCCCGAGAACTGACTGGCCAACTCTGGCCAACTGGCCAATTTGAACATGGGTACAGTCAAAGTGCCAGGAAATCTCCTCAACTGTTGGAAGAAAAACCATATCACAAGACTGTGTATTAGTGGCCACTGCTAAGTAAACAAGTCTTTTGAAGATATTTATCACATTGCAACCATGCAGGAAAGATTGGTTTTAAGGCTTGAACACCCCAGTTAGTAGCAGGATCAGGGATGTATAAGTAAGGGCAGTGTAAATTCATTGCAGAAAATGACATCTAGAGAACAAGTTCATTTCTTCCAGAAATGGCTTCTGGTTTCATATATCTTGCATGGAACACAACCAACATGTCATGAAACAGAAGCAACTGAAACGGTAAATGTATGAAAGGTGAAGCCAGTGATAATGCTTTACAAATTAATAAAATCAGGACTGGCCAGCCACTTTGAAAGAGCATGGCTATTCTGATAAACAATTCATATTCACAGGAAAAATCTTCTTGAAGTTGGTAGTGCTCTCTTTTGAGAGGTTCTTTTTTCCAGGTATCAATATATTGATGTTTAACTCAATTTTATAACCGAAAATTCATTGTGATCCCATTCAGACCAAGATAAATGGCTTCATTTCCAAATACTAATTTCAGAGTTTCA